>WYDI02008439.1:0-24573 GCA_009867235.2 Psittacus erithacus | reverse complement strand
GGTGGCAGCAGCAGTGGTTTGTGTTATACCTTAGTTACTGGACTGTTCTTATCTCAACCCGTGGGAGTTACATTCTTGCGATTCTCCTCCCCATCCCTCCAGGAGCTGGGGGGAGGAAGGGAGGGAGTGAGAGAGCTGCTGCGTGGTTCTGAGTCATGGCTGGGCTTAAACCACAACAAGTGTCTAGGTTAAAATAGTTGATACATCTGGATTAGAAGGCAATTTTGCAGGTAAAGGAAGGTGATGTTATAGGTATTTTACAGAAAAAGCTAGTGACGTGTACCATATAGACTCTGGAACACTGAGAGGTTAATTGTGGGAAGGAGGGCATATTAAGCTCTGGCATAAAACAAGATGAGTTGTATTAGGCCCTGTATTGGTGTCTAGCTTACATACAGGTTTTACTTCTAGGAGTCATGTTTGGAAGGAATATAGGGTAGTTTCTTTTGAGGATCAGGTATGAGGTCAAGAATAAGGAGGCCGAAGTTGGTTTAAAGGAAATCTGGGAAGTGCTGAGGTCTGTTGTCATGAGATTTGTTATTATGGGCCAACTATAAAGCAAAAAGTAACTGGCTAAAAACCAGGCCCGTTACAGAGGACAGTAACTGCTGAGAAGCACAGTCTACATGAGGTAAGAATGAGCTGCTGAAGAAGGACCTTGAAGCAAAACATGAGCTTAAGTGCCAGAGTTACCCAGTAAGCCAAAGAACATGTTTCTGGTATTAAAGTAGTTGGGATTTTTTGCTCCAGGTCATATGAACTGAAGTTGTACTCTGTACTGCAACTTCTGAATAAAATTTAACTCACTTTAAAGGTAAAAATATGTATTATGGGATGATCCAAGCAATTTCTTCAGCTTCCAATTTCTATGACTATTCCAACAGAAATAAATTTGCTGCATTCCCTCCAGAACTCCCCTCAAAAAAAAAGAAAGGCTTAATGCAATGCACAGAATTATGTCTGTAAGCGTAAACTGGGGGCTCAGTTCCCCTGGGTATTTCTATGATCATACTGCAACTGAATTTTTTGAAATGAAAAATCAATGAAGATCAACACAATTGCAAATAGATGGGTTTATGACACAGTATTTGCAATTATATTCAATATACACAGCTCTTTAGAAAGTAATTCACACTGAACATATTTCCAGATTCTTTATGTATGTAAATGAGTACATTCCACCAATATATTCCAAGTCATGTCTCTTGTAGAGCTCTTAATGGGCTTAAGCATGAACAATTTACAAGACCATGCTTAAGAGTTTTATCAGGATATCTGACATTTAGTTTGCTCAGCTGACAGGAAGCAAGAGTAGTGCTAGCATAAGGCAATTGTCTTTTTCACTGGATAGGGATTCACAGAATTCCTAATTCAGAAAAGGGTCTTCAAAAAAAGTTTAACAGCATCTATGTCACAAAAATGAGTAGTCATTTATCTGTATAGGTTTAGGTGAAACAAGTACTCGGTACTCAGTCACTCTTGGTTCTCTCTTTCTCCCTCTTTTTCTTCCTTTTACAGTGGAATTATAGAATGGTTTGTGTTGGAAAGGACCTCCTAGTTCTAACTAGTTCCAACCTCCCTACCATGGGCAGGGATACCTTCCACTAGACCATGTTGCCCAAGGCTCTGTCCAACCTGGTCTAGAACACTGCCAGGCATGGAGCATTTACGACTTCTTTGGGCAACTTGTTCCAGTGGCTCACCACCCTCACATTAAAGAACTTCCTTATATCTAACGTGAACTTCCCCTGTTTAAGTTTGGACGCATTACCCCTTGTCCTGTCGCTACAGTCCCTGATGAAGAGTCCCTCTCCAGCATCCGTTTAGGCCCCCTTCAGATACTGGAAGGCTGCTGTGAACTTTCGCTTCAGCTCTCTCTCCCTAGTTACTCACATTTTGTCCCTTAAGACATAGTTCCTTGGGAGCAATACTTGATTAAGCAGGTTTTGAACCTAAGACTTTACTCCAGTCCTTTCATTCACACCCCATTTCTTGTGCAGTTGTCCACATGGCTGAACATTGAACAGTAATCAGAATCAGTGTGGATTAAAAAATAATCCTGGGGAAAAAATGTTGAAGCATTTTCAACCTGGGCTAGTTTGCTGATCCAACTTAGTATGAAGGCACACTAATTGTTATTGGAAAATCAGAAGCGGCAAGAATAGAGATGGAATTAAAATTCTGAGGGTGAGAGGTCTTAATTTAACTCCTACAATGAGTAAGATGCCCATGGAATTGAGGCCTCAATTCCAAATCCTGGAAGGAACCTAACTGGGGAAAAAGAAAGAGAAAAGGAAGGTTTTCTGGAAGGTAGAAACAGTTCTTTTTTTCCTTCTCTGTAAAACAGTATAATAGAATAAAGCTGTTCCCCTCACCTAGACATTTATCAAGACACAAAGCTTTGTTATTTTTCAGTATTCACTCACCTGCGTTAGTGCAGAAACTTCTCAGTTTCCTGCCAAGTTTTGTATAAACTGCAGGCCATTGAACAAAAGCCAGCAACGTCAGAAGGCAAAAATGAACTACGTAGTAACTCCAGCTGCTGTTGCTTAACTCTGTGTATCAACACGTCCACTGCAAAACTTGCTAAATTTAGTATCAAAAAATATATCACCCTGAATAGTTCTTCTATCTACTGGCATATTATTAGAGCTGTCAGGTGAACGCCAACTTGCTTCATCATAGGGCTGAAGGGCAAGTCTTACTTGCAACTCGTAGGCATTAATCCATCTATGCTCACCTCAGTGTCTTCAAATATAAATTGGGGATAGTACTGACAAATCTCACAGGGCGTTAAATAAACCCTAGCTTTATAGATGTTCTAGCAGTGAGAAGTAATATCTGAGAATACTCAAGTATTTTCACTGCAAGGCAGTAGAATAAAGATGACTTGTGTGCTAGATATGATCGATAAAGACACTGAAAAATATTTTTTGGGTTTAAAATTGTGTAAACCAGAAAACAAACAAAACCAGAAAAAACCCCACCCAACGAACCAAACAACCAACCAAAACCCCCCAAAAACCCTCTGGTAAGCTGTATGCAACAAATCAATGTACTGTGTATTACTTACCAGAAAAAGGAAACCCAAATGAATGAAAATCCTCCACTTACAACTGTTTTAGGGAGAAAACTGTCATTAAATTCTTGCCAATACTTGCCAAGAAAACCTTGTGTCATTCTTTTAATTATGACATTTTAGCAGTGTTCTTTGCCTGTCTATGCAGGGTTTGGGTTGTTTGATTCTTTAGCTCAGTTCCTACTTAAGACTCCCTTGTCAGACTTTCTAGGCCGGTTCGATACACGGTGTTCAGAGCAGCTGTGACAGTGTTAACCAGAAGGAAATTCAGGCATTAAACTTTATACTCTTCCCAGCTTTGCAGCTAAAGGTCATGTTGACAGTTTGTATGGCTGGTACCTGGCTGTTGGAGAGCTGGAACAAACTGGCTGTAATGGCAGAAAGTCCTTCCAACTCATTGTGTTCCTTCTCATGTATGGGAAGCATTAGATACAGAAAGTTAAACACCACTTTCCTCTATTAAATACTGCTTTGCTATTGTAATTCCAAAACCTCTACTTCAAACTTGTAAAAAATCCAGAACTCATGTCTATTAAGCCATCCAAGGCCATCATTCTTCGCTGCTTGAACTTTCTTTTTAGAGTTTCCTTACCTGCCCTATTGCCCAAGGTATATTAGCAAAAGCAAACCTACCTGCATTGAGTGAGGTGGCTTGGAGATGATGCGGCCCTCTGCAGGAGCCTGTTTTCATCCACTGAGGTCTACAACACTGGTCCTCTTCTGCTAATCCCACCTTGATGATTTTTGGGGTTGTCTTTTATCCTACCCCTCCCCAAATGCTGTACCCTGTGGCTCATTTCCTTGCCCAGCCTATGTTTCACTGAGTCTCCCCCACTCCCTGGCACTGGCTGCTGTGCCCTGGGGCATGGTGATCTCACCTTGCAGATGTTCTTCCTTCCTGCTTTGGGGAAATCAATTCCAAGGGACTGACTGAGGGATATTGTTCTTTTTCTTCTATTCATAGCTATCTTAATAACACCACTATTGCTTTCTTGTCTCCTGTGTGGTGGTCTTTAGGCTGGCTCAGTATTGTCTTAGCTCATCAATTCTGCATTCTATCCAAACTCAGTAAAAATACCAGCGTAACTAACTCAGTGTACTGGCTGAGTTTAAGTTACAATAACAATTCTTAGAATGATATGACAGTCATCACACCAAGGTGTTACTAAGAACAGGGGGTGGGGGTGTAGATATGTGTAAACACATATCTGCATCAAGAAGATTAAATTAAATATAACTGGATTTGTAGTTGCCAAGCAATCATGTGAAGTTGTATTGTAGCAGAAAAATACACAGGGAAAAAAAATTAAAGACTGCTGCACATCAATTGCATTGAAAAACAGTAACTTGAAATCTGACAGCAATAAAATTAAGACAAAACTTTACATTTTAGTGTGAAAATAACGATCACAGCATCATTAGTGAACACTTTCAGAAGCGTAACCCAAAGTTTTTGTGTTAAACTTGCTATCTTGCATGTATGCACAAAGCAAGTATGCAAGGCCTTTCCATTCTGATTCTAGCCTGTGATGCAGTTTACATGATAGTATTACAGAACATCCATCTCTAGAAGCATTTTGCTATTGTTCACATACTTCATCTGAAAACATCCATTTAGCAAGTGTGAAATCTTACTTCCAGAAGCACTCGTGTATTCTCTAGAAGCTCACAAGTATTGCAGACTGTGCTTCCCTTTGTAGTTGCCTTATTCTGTAGCAGTGCCATCCTATGGAGTGGAGGGAGAGGAATCTCTAATAATGTATTAGCTTCAGTAACTTCTAATTTTAGGATGTGCTATCAGCAGCAATCACTTTGGTTTTTTTTTTTCCCCCTTGTGTATATTCTACATCCTACTTCATAAATTTGAAATCCAAGAAATAGCTATTCCTTAGAAAACATGCAAAATAGTCACATTTAAAGTGTGCTTGTTCAATTCCCAACCTGACTGGTGACTGGGCAGGAGTCTGTTTGCATATGATTACTATCCAGACCACGTAAAACTAGTTCAAGAGAGCACTAGCATTTTAAATTAGAGAAAGCAGAAGAACTCCCTACAGCTATTTTATGTAATCTCTTGAAATATGTGCTGTGAAAGATACTATCTGTATTACTGAACATGTATCTAATTTCCTGTCTTTTAAAGGTGGGCTTTCTGCGCTTATTAAAAGGACAAAAAAAAACCCCAACAAACCGACCCAGAGCATCCTCTGGGCTGTTCGTTTAGTGATTATGCAGTCTTGATTTTCACTACTAACAGACAAAAAATTGCTTTGTAAATGTTGAACAATTGCTGACAGCTGTGCTGTTCCTTTTTTGAACACAAATATCCAGGGAGAAAGTCATCCCTGGGTGTTTCATTCTCTGTTTGAGAAGAAAACAGAGTAAGAGAATGAAAGATTTAGAAACTCTCCATGGGGTGCCTGAAGACCAAATACAGGAGGGGAAAAGAAAACTATCACAGTGGTGTGTTTGTGGAACACACTGGGGCTCATCATTGACCGGCAAGGAGAGAGGAGACGAGTGTAGCATGAAAAGGATGTGGACTCATCCAACCATGAGGGAAGAAATCTTTTTTCTGGAGGAAAAAGCAGTCTCTGCCCTACTTGGAGGGTAAGAGGAAATGGATACCTGCATTTGGAGCATACTGTTTATGTCCCTCCTACCCCTAAATCAAGTAGCAACTCCACTTCTCTCTGTCCCCTTGTTACTCACTGGGAGAAAGGGACCTGCCTGGGAGAAGGAGTGAAGGCCATAACCCTTCAGGAAGGGCCGTGGTGCATGCAGCTCACTCCTACCCTGCTCACCTTGGCCTGCCTGCTGGCTCACCAGTCCAATGGCGCACACTGCAGTGAGCATCGGTACCCCCTTACTGAGCACCAGCACCCAAGCTCTGCTCTCTTCCCCTTTGGAAAAGGTACCAGTGTGTCCTGCTAGCTCAAGCAAGCCAAAAGTTCATCCCCATGGCAAGAGACAGCTGTCCCTGTCATGGGGATGTGAAGTCACCAAGGGGATGACTCCCCCTTTGGGGTGACCTCTTGGGAGGGTGCTGTCCTACTCCTGCAGGATGGAAGAGCTTCCTCTGCAGGGGCTACCTTACCCTCTGCTTCCCCAAGGGACTAAGTCAAAGCATTTACCAGACTAGACATTTCTAGAGCTTGAGTGAAAGCTAAATACAGGAGTGTCAGACGGAGCAGAAAACTCTACCCATGTGCCTAAGAAAAGAGCAATTTGTCGTTCTACAGATTGATCAGATAGTCTCAGAGGTTGCCTCTTCCCTCAACACTTCTTTGGAAGCCTAATAGATACCTTTCTCTTTCCTCAGAAACATCCTCTTTGCCTCAGGTATCTTTTGTTAGCCTCTTTGGAGTTTCATTTTTTTTCTAGGTTCTTTTACAGAAAGGAAATTCCAAATCAAACTATACATTTTTTGTGGGGGTTTTCTGGGTTTTTTTCTGTTCAGTTCTATCCCTTTCTAAGGTAGATAAAAAGCCCCCTGTTAATATGCCCCTTGAAGAAGTGCTATTTTCCAAAATCAGTTTAATTCCTGCCATAGTCTATGTCGACACTTGCATCCCAGTTTAAACTATGATGCTATCATATATCATAATTCACATGGCTTTTTTTCTGGCATTTGTATGTAGGCTGGGATCTCAATTTAATCTGTTTCAAGACCTATCCTGAAAAAAATCATTATTGGTTGCTTTTCTGTGAAGCAACCAAAAATGGTAAGTGAAGTGAAATGACAGTGCTTTTTCTTTCCCAATATTACATTTCCCAAGATACAAGAATACAAATTCTCCACAAATCTCAGTTTTAGAGAAAAGTCTCACCTTCAACAGCAAGCTGCAGCATTTCTCTAGTTCCTCCAAGGCAATTCTTTTCACTTGGACCGTCATCTGTGGGACTGTTACAACAGTCCTTCGTCTCACCCAGTTCTCATTCTGGGTGCGTCAGAGTTATGAAGAAGGGAGGTGGTTAGTGTAAATAACCTGACATCAGACCGTGGGTTAAGCAGGGAGTGACTGAACTCAGGGCACTTGTGAAGTCACCCTTGGATAAAGCCTCCACCCATTCAGTTTTCAAATTCTGTCTCCTGCCTGCCTTTGCCTGTTAACCATCAACTCTGTGTCTGTGCTGTAAACAAAACCTCTTGTAACATCCATGCGGAAGCTTTAGAAACAGGTAGCTTGGATGCCTTCCACACACAGCTGTGCTAGAAAAGGTCAACATTTCTAAAGTAAACATATGCACTCACCTGTGCCTCCTAAAAATCATGTATAACTTAAAAGAGGACAGCCCTGTTTTAAATGGAAATAGATCACTTTAAATTGACAGCCACACTCACCTGAATTTCTACACTCACACTTACTACAGAAGGCCCAGACTGCCATATTGCAAGTGTGCAGGGTCTCAGATCTGCACAGTTAATTCAAACCATCCACATCCCTGCTAACATACTTTTTCGGAAAAGAAATGCAAAGCTCTTAACCTCGCTTTGTGACCAGTGCTGAATTTCTACAAGGAAGGCCAAGCTCATTTGAAATTGCTCAATTTCATAACTACATATACTTAACATATTCTTAAGGCTAGTGCAACTCCTGCCCTTGACTCCCTGTGGCAAGCCTGAGGGACTAAAATGTCCAGGTTTGGTCCTTAGTCTTAGTATTCTATAGTTTTCTCTTTCACTATGGAAAGGTGTTCATTGTAACAATATACTACTGAAGTAACTGCAGAGCAAGAGCTCTCAAGCACTCTGAAGAATCAATTTAGCAACCAGATACAGCATTTCCCTCATCTTTTGGCAACCTCCCTGTACTTGGGGTAACAACTGGTATAATGGGCACACAACTTTAGGCCAACTGCACTCTGAAAAGAAGTGGAAGGTGGAGCTCTGAAGAAGTCTGGGCACTCTAGGTACCACCTGACTGGCAACAGTTTACCCTAAGATCCACAACAGATCAATTTCTGTTTCCCACCTCCTCCATCAACCTTTACCAAAATGCTTTATGGGTGGCCCTTAAAGATACAGAAGCTTCCAGCCAAAACCTTGGAGCTTAACTCTGTGCTCAATCTCTGACCTTGCCCCACTGCTCGCCCATTTCAACCACCAGCTCAGGAGGAAAGTTGGGAAGTTTTTCCATTCTGCTTTCTTAATTTCCCATCATTTTACCCATCTTCAATACTCTTGTGTGCTCATCTTCCGCCTTCATCTACCCACTGCACAATCAAAACCACTTTGCCTCCCGAAGTCCCCTCCCAGGTATAGGAGATTCCCTCCTATCTCGATATGCACACGTAATTTCTCACCTGAAGTAAAAATACTCTAGTAGCAGTATGCAGAGAAAAAGAGAAAACATCTCTTCCAGATTGCTTCTGTAGCTGCTTTCTTTCCAACATTACAGACAACTACAAAAAGAATCTCTCAAAGCAGGCCTAAGGTGGTTCAGTGTGTATGAAGAGTCCATCACCTTCTTAAATACTAGTTAAATAAATGAGACTTTCAAGCTCAGAAAAGTCATGATGATACTACAGGGTGAACTGTACGCCACAAACTGGGAAAGCATACTGACAATCTTAAAACACATCACAGACATGGGATCATCATTCCCTTGTTCATTATGGACAGACCGACACAAATTTACATAAAATAAATTCAGAAGCGTATTTGGAGATCTTCTGGTCCTCTAAGCTATCCCAGTCCTTGACTGGCATCTAACTACTGGAGGCATTAGCCCTTCTCATTTCTAAAATCTAGTTTCCCGTCACAAGAGGCACTCATTTCTCAGCTAACAGGTAACTGGCAGCTTCAGCTTTATCTACATATGCTTTTGGAAAACCCTCTTTATTACAGCATCACAGACAGCTTGAGGTTGGAAGGAACTCTGGAGATCATCTTCTCTATCCTCCTTGCTGTTTAGGACCGTGTCCAGATGGCTCTTCAGCACCTCCAAGGATGGAGCCTCCACAACCTCTCTGGGCAACCCCTGCCAGTGCACGGTCACCATCACAGCGAAGAACTGTTTTCATGTGCTTTCAGCCCTTTCTCTCAAAATACATCTCACTGGAAACCACTTTACTCTGGAAAGCGTCTGGAGAATGCAGAGCTCGAGTGATAAAAAATGATTCACATACTTATTTGAAGAAAGAAGAAGGGTACTGATGCTGACTGCAATGAGCTGGCTTGAGCTAATCTAACACTGTGTTCGTAACAGCTTAAAAGAACTTAGGAGATCATGATCGTATGCTTGTATTGTTAAGGGACAGTAATGTTACCAATGTTTCTGGGGGAAAGAACAACAAATTTCAAACTAAGGCTAAAACTGCTCCAGCCCAACAAATTCCACATTACTGTCTGCTGTGACACCCTCACCAAGAGAAATCTATGAACTCTCTCAGATACAACATATTCATCACTCTACTGCAGGCTTCTCAAATTTCCCCCAGAGTCACAGGTTTCCT
Source organism: Psittacus erithacus (assembly GCA_009867235.2). NCBI lineage: Eukaryota > Metazoa > Chordata > Aves > Psittaciformes > Psittacidae > Psittacus > Psittacus erithacus. The sequence goes on along the minus strand of WYDI02008439.1, from coordinate 15,035 downwards.
ATTGTGCATCTCTCGAACTGTAATTCCAAAAGGTATTTCATTTCACATGCTCTATCGTTTTGCAAAACTATCCTTTTTATTATTATTCTTATTTAATGATCTGAAGACCAAATGAATAGGCTGGCAGGCAAAAGTCTTCTGTGAATCTCATTTATTTGTTTAATCCAGATGTAACCAGTGCATGTAGTAATCTAGGCAAATTGCAAGATCTCAGTGTAAACCAAAAGATTATCTGGGCTACTCAGCCTAATAGGAGGTGTCCCTGCCCATGGCAGAGGGGTTAGAACTAGATGATTTTTAAGGTCCCTTCTAATCCAAACCATTCTATGATTCCTTGAATTTACTTTCAGATACTAATTTACAGAAGAAATAAACAAACTTAACAGCTTCATTCGTGACTTTGTAATGCTGTTGAAACCTGAATCAAACAATAAAATACAACTGCTGTTTTTTAAATTTTAGTGCATTTTTATCTGACAATAACTAACATTCCCAGCAAAGGGTAACTTGTAAGATGTTCTGCTTCCTTCAAAAATAATCTGTCATGAATTATGTCTACAGACCTGTTACGTACCCAGAACAAAACTGGCAGCTCATAACAGTTCATACAGTTCTCATTTCTCAATTGACCAGTGGCAGGTTATGAGTCATTGGACTGTGGGAAGTTAGCATTATCTGCTCCTCTCATTACATTGAAAAAAATAGACGCATTTCAGTTTACTGTGACATGAACCATCAGAGTGCCTCTTCACTGAAAACATAGATTACAACATGCAGGAGATCTTCAAAAGGGAGCAAGCAGCAGATCAGCAAGGAGCCCCCACCAGATGGCAGCACACGTGCACGAACAGACCAGGGCACATCATCAACAGAATTATGAAAAGTAAATAAATATGGAAAATACAGTCTATTCCTCTCAACTCTCAATTTCGGTGTTGTTTATGAGGAATCATGATAAGTTACATTATTTGTCATGCCTTTTCGTATGAGCAAGTTACCTTTTCCTACAGAAATTCCCATCATTAACTGGCAAAGATGTGACATTCTGCCTGTTTCATTTGCCCCCCAAGGTGTTTAAATCAATGCTTAATAACATACAACACTCAGCTGAGAAATACAGTTGTCTAAGCCACTTCAGATGCAGTTTTTCTGTTAAAGCTACCTTGCTATATAAAATATGATGGCTTATAATTCACAAGGATTAGCAAAATGTCTAAGGAAGTAATGCTTATAAACAGCCATTGAAATCGCCTGTTATACAGCTGCCCCTCTCTTTAAGTACAGCTTAAAATAACTTCTTACACATCCCCTTATTTTCCCCAAATCTGATACTTTTTTAATGGTATGATTCTGTCTGTTCTTCAGAGGATGACCAGATATTACAGAGTCTTCAAATTGTTGAGTGAACAGTGAAAAGGTAACATTTTTCCATATATTGTTTTTGTATTCATATATTTCATGAATGCAATCACATACCATTAATAACTAAATTTAGCTTTTATTAAGCATGACCACACAACAGAAGAGACAAACACATTTTATTTCACTTCAGCATTTTATTCTGAAACCACTGACCTCATTTTTAGAACTAAAGATCTCGCAGGTAAAAGTAAGATGAAAAGATGAAAGAAAGGTGCCATGAAACAGTAATTCAAAAGCATTCTTCTGCCACACAGGAAGAGAAACCATATCATGTTTTTCTTTATGAAAAAATAATCAAAAAAATGTCTCCACTATATGAAGTCATAGTTCTTATAAGAACATAATCTAGATCACAAGTTTCCTTTGCCTTCTGTTTTTTGGTTAAGGAAAACCTTTGTTGCATGGCTTTTTGAAAAGCTGATGACAAAAGTAACAGGAAAATACAACTTGTATTTAAAGACAAAAAATTGTGCTCTATGGCTTATGAGCCTTTAGACAGAAAACGAACAACTAAACCTAGATTTTCGTTGTCTTTCACATACCTTGTGATAAACCTGTTCAGAAATATTAAAATGAAAAATACATCCTGCTTTACCTCAGTTTATTCATAAACTCACCTGCTCTAGGTCAGCAAACCTTAGCTTTCTAAAAAACCATTAACATATTCCAAACTGTATTTTAAGTACACTTACACTAACCTCAAGTAACAGTCTTGCAAAATGAGAGTCCAAGGGTTACACAGAAGACAGAAGAAATTTTCAGACTAGCTGCAATTCCTTGTCCTCTGAAAGATTTCTAGAAATCCTTACACACTCAACAAAACAAGCTTATGTAGCCGATAAAGACCATTTCTTCTTTCATGCTGCTTTTCAGACTGGTCAATAATATACTGAGGATGCACCTAATCAAAAGACACAAGAGGGAAGTCAGAAAGCATGTTTTATTACGTTTTCCTATATAATATAGCTAGGGAAAAGAGTCTTGAAGAGTTCTCACAGTTTCAAATCACACAGGAATTTCTGTTCCATGCCACACATGTCAACAAAAGTAGCCAGTGCTATGGAATGCTGTATCTCGTGGTATGCCTCAGTCAGAATACTATTACACAATCAATTCCAAAGCATTACAGGTAGCATTTCATGTGATGATGTAAAAAAGATGTCTTGAAATTCTTCAGATGCAGTGGGGAAAATCCTGATCCAACACCTATACATTAACTTGTTATAAAAGCCTAACAACAATATAACTGAATAGGAGATTATTTTCATAATACCAAGGATAACCACATTTGCAATATGGAAACACTTTGGCTTAAGGCAGTGTATTGCAACACACTCTAACCCCTCAGTGAATGCCTACTGGAAATAGCCCTTGGTGCTTCTTCACTGTTGCCCATCTTTTCAAGGAGACCCAAATTGCTCATTTATGTGCCTCAGGGTGGGAGAGACACAGGGAGGGTGTGTCTAGAAGTCTGACTACTGCACTCAGTAATTCCTCACCCCTTTTTAATTAAGAAAAAGCACTTGTTCATCAGGAAATATAGTGGCCTGCAGAGGCCCTTGCAGAAAGAAAGGTAAGATTTCTAACAGTAGGAAGCCAGGTTTTTTGGCTTTATGAAACAATGCCAGTTTTCAAGAAAACAGCCCTGCAACCTGACCTCACCACATTCATTCTAAAGCAAGTCGCATTTCTGTCTGCTCAAAAGGGAAAAGCCACCTGAAAGCACAGTAACCCAAAACAAAATGCACTGCATTCAGATAAATACGTCTCTCAAAAATCATGTTCTGTTTGAAACGCGTAAACTAAACTGCAAAAGTAAAAACCCAAGCCACCCAACAAACTCAACTAATAAGGTATCAATAGGGACTGCTATATACTCAACAGTTCTTATGCCTTAAATTCGACTGTACAGTATTTTCAGTCTCTTTAAAATTCAATACTCAGAAAAGACATCCTTCCAAAGGAAATTCTCCCTTTGACCACTCTTAACTAACTGTACTGGGGTAGTCCAAATACTCTTCTTAGGGGGAAAGGAAAAAAAGTATATTTGTAGACCCTTACCTGATTCCATGCATATGGCTTCTCATACCATGTAGGAACAACTTTATCTCGAGGTTTTGATTTGCAGATTAAACTGGAATTACATAAAAATAGCCTTAAGAAATACACTTGTATTAGATTAATTCTAAAGAAAAAGAAATTTCTGTATTAGACACAACTAGGCATTTATGAAGCGTCTGTGCTTAAGGGAATCTCGAATTTCCTCGTTAATCTAGTCCGATTGGTTCACATCTCCATACTTTGCCCCTCTAGTGTAGAAAGTCAAAATACAGGTTTTCATAGGAAGGTAAAGTGTATAAGAATCTATTTTCTTTTAAACAAAATTGTTTTTTTTTTTTCTAGATTTAAAAAGTACTAAATTTGCAAGTGTCATTTATTCCATAAGCTTTATGCATACTTATTCATTAGAACGTATAATAAAGCTATTTTTAGGGTATGTTGTTTTGCATGACAACTCAATTACTACAGATTCTCTGTCTGCTTCAGTTATTCCTTCAAGCTGTGCAAAGCACAACAGCAGTAGACATTAATTAATTCTGTCTAGATGTGTTTTTCAAAAGCTGGTTTTAGTCTTAAGTAGTGGTGACATGTTGTAAATACGATTAGCTTTTGAAAAATTGAGGAAAATTATGAAAGACTGTTCAGGCTAAATTTTTACCTGTGTGCTCTTATTAATAGTTTTTTCCAAGACACAAAGGAAGTACAATGCGAAGAAAACATGCAAAATGCAGGAAGATTTTACACAAAGGAAAAGACCACATCACGACAATAACCAGACTCTTTGTTCAAAAAGGTAAAAAACCAAAACAAAACAACAAAACAAAAACCAACAACAACAAAAAAAAGCCAACACCAAAAAATTGGAAAAATTAACTGCAGGATTGTTGGAACAGAATCAGTAAAAGCACAAAAAAATCTAGGAGAGAAAACGCTACCCAAAGAGGTGTAAAATCCTGAAGAAAAAAAACCCAGAAGGCTGCTGAGAATGACCAAGTCCGGCAGGGAAAGCTGATGGAACTGGGGAGTGTATCAACACTGGAGCTGCGCAGGCTGCTCCTTCCCCTCCCAGCTGGCTGGAGACGTCTGAACATTCAACTTAAAATAGGTACTGAAACGCTAGCAGGTATACACATCTAAAGAAACAGCAGTGACATTTCTGTGCCTTGAATTTAGCATGTAAGTGCTGATTTCCAAACATGAGCTCCTGTTACTGTCATAGTCACCTCCAGAAAGATTATGTGGTTTTACTTTTTACTGCCTATCCACTTTCCTCTATTTCTCCCTACAGTTGTTACCACATGAATCACGCAAGCAAACTTTATTCAGCTTTGAAGTCTAAACATGGTACTACATAGCAGTGTCCAAAGGCAATACAGACACTGACTGGCCTGAAGTACTTGGACACAAACAGGAAATTAAACATTGAATCAGCAGTATCCTCAACAGCTGGGATTTTATCAAGAGATTTTTAGATGTGAAACATGAAGAGCCTGCCATCAACCTGCACTGGTTCTCCTTAAGTTGAAAGCACAAACAGCATGCATTTTTGAGGTAAGCCATTGTGGAGCTGTACCACCACTTTCTGAAGGTACACACAGCCCACTGCCACAGCTGGCTTGAAACAAAGACAGGTGGCCTTACTTCCACTCACAAATTAGCCCAGGACTTCCAGCAATTAACTTGGCCAACACCTACCCTACACTGGTCTGTTGAGGGAGGAAAGACAGCACACATGATTCAACTGTAATGTATAGGGGAGGAGAGAAAAAAATTCTTAATCCTTTTGCACTCTTTATGCTGTACAACTTTATTAGCTTTGTCCTGGGTGCACAAAGCAAAGGTACATCAGAAGTAGTATCCTGTAGAACAAGTTTTACAGTCTGTGTTTCATGACTCTTAAGTGATCAGGCTTCTCTGAAGAACCAGTGCTTCCACAAGGAGTCTAAAGATGTTGAGTATACTGCTTTATAAATAAACAAAAGTAAATTAAATGCATCATTAAATGAGAACATATATTGTTTCCCCAAAGCTTAATCTGAGCTATGCTTCAAGCAATTATTTATTTTGGTTTTGCTGAGGCTGAAACAGAGTATCTTATTTCTATGAAATTATTACCATAGAAGTTTCTGACGAACATCTTCCTGCAGCTGTGTCACTCTTGTTTGTTCAAAACACACTGCACATTCAGAAAGCAGCTTATTAACAGCTGTCCTTAGGATGTTTATCTATAAAAACACCAGTGACAGAATATAAAGCACTCTAAATCAACACTAGTTCCATATTATATTGTATTATATTGTATTGTATTATATTGTATTATTATATATTGACACAAAGGGGCCATGGCACCCATACCACCAAACTTCAACAGAAGTATTATTAACATAAGCAAAACCATCTGAAGCTTTAGAAACACTTCCTCCAGATGCGCCTCTGCTGGTTCAAGATGTTAATGTTCAGCCACTTAATACCACAATCATCAAGGTTATTCAGATATGCCACAAAACATACAGGCTACCACTTGCCTGGATTCTTTTCCAAACACAGAATTCCTTCTGTAAAAGTTTTAAGGATTTTCTCCATGGGTCCATAATTTTCACATGCATGGCTTCACTATGGGAAAAACTGTGCATCACAAATTTGAAAACTTGGTGGCCTCCTGTGATGGGGTTACAGTGTCGGTAGATAAGGAAATAGGAACTGATGTCACCCACACGGACTTGTGAAACGTGTTTGACACTGCCCCACACAAGATACTTGACTTCAAACTGGAGAGGTATGGATCTGAGGGATAGATCACTGGGTGGGTAAGGAACTAGCTGGAAGGTCACACTCAAGATAGTTGCGGTCATCAGCTTGCTGTCCAAATGGAGACCAGCGACAACTGATGTTCTTCAGGGTCAGCACTGGGACTGCTGCTGTTTAATACTTTTGTTGGCAACATGGACAGTGGGATGGAGTGCACCCTCTGCAAGTCTACCAATGACACCAAGCTGCGTGATACAGGCAACATGCTGAAGGAAGGGATGCCACCCAGAAGGACATTGACAGGCTTGAGAGCTGGGCCTATGTGAACCTCATGAAGTTCAACAAGGCCAAATGCAAGGTCCTGCACCTGAGCTGGGGCAATCCCAAGCCCAAACACCAGCTGTGTGGAAACTGGATTGATAGCAGGCCTGAGGAGAGGAAGGACTTGGGGGTGTCAGATGATAGAAGTTCAACATGAGCTGACAGTGTGTGCCTGCACCGCAGAAAACCAAGCGTATTCTGGGCTGCATCAAAAGGATCATGACCAACAGGTCAAAGGATGTGACTCTCCCCCTCTACTCTGCTCTTGTGAGATCCCACCTGCAGTACTGTGTGCAGTTCTGGGGCCGCCAACAGCAGAAGAGCATTGACCTATTGGAGCAAGTCCAGAGGAGGGCCACAAAGATGATCAGAGCACCTCTCCTACAGAAACAGGCTGAAGGAGTTGGGCTTGTTCAGCCTAGAGGAGAGAAGGCTCCATGGAGATCTCAAAGCAGCCTTCCAGTACCTTAAGGGGCCAACAAGAAAGCTGGAGAGGGACTTTTTACAAGGACATACAGAATAGGACAGGGGGTAATGGTTTTAAACTGAAAGAGAGTAGATTTGAATTCTAGAAGGAAGAACGAGGGCAGTGAGACACTGGCACAGGTTGCCCAGAGAAGTTGTGGATGCCCCAATCCCTGGAAATGTTCAAGGCCAGGCTGCACAGGGATTTGAGCAACCTGGTCTAGTAAGATATGCCCCAGCCCATGGCTGGGGGGTTGGGGCTAGATGATCTTTAAGGTCCCTTCCAACCCAAACCATTCGGTGATTCTATGATATGTGCACCAGAATGTCCACTGTGTCCTTAAAAAGCCACTAGAAACCACTGGCCATCACCTGCTTTGTACATAGGACTAATCAGGGTATGTGAGGGCTTTCACTGTATAAAGCATGTATCAAATCTGAAGCACAGGTCAAATATAGCTTTCTGTCCTGCATAACAGGAGTGGATACATGTACTTCCCTCTGACAGATCTCTGTCTAGAAGTTGCAAAAAGGCTGTAATGAGGAATACAGGGTTTTTTGTTTGCTTGATCTGCTCTGAGACACGTAGCTTGATAAATTCTTACACGTTTTACCTCTGATATGTCTTCCACTCCAAAATGCACATCAAATGTCAGCTCCATGTCATTTTCTGGAAGCAGGGGAGCTCCAGAAGTCTGACTCCAACCCAAACCGCACAAAACGCCGGTGAAATACTTTCCACTTTTATCAACCCTATATGGAAAAGAAGGAAAACAGTCTCACCTAGAGATGAAAAAACTAAACACTCATATGCAGAGTTAAATGAATTTGTTTAAGCCATGCCATGCAAGATGTAGGTGCTTTGAAGAAGCTAATACAACTGAGAGGCATTCATACTTAGTCATACTGTTTTTTCAAATATAGTGATGAAACAAAACTAAAGTTCTGGTTATGGAAACATACACTCATAAAACCTAAAAAGGAAAAATTATACATATGCAACATAAAACTTAAGGAAAGCTAGCTTCACTATGTTGAAGTGACAGTCCATAGACACAAGAATTTAAACCAAACAACAGTAATGCAACTGCCAGAACTCTTTTACAAAAGAGTTTATGCACTTTCACAAACATCAAGCAAGTTCCTCTCCTCATGTAGGTTTAAAACTTGCCCAGTTCTACAGTACATCTTCCCAGGCTTCCAGCACAATTGTCAGGAACTGTGTTGCTTTACTGTGGGAGTAGAGCCTGCAGCACTAATTCCTAAATACATGAAACAAGTTATCTTAGCTACGAACTATACTGAAACTGATAAAAGATACAAGAATTACATGAACAGGAAATGCTAAAAGCAGGGGGAAAAAAAAGTCACCAATTTGTGAGGGAACCTAAATAAACAAAACAAAAACCAAATATGCACACACTCCCCCTTTTTAAAATGCATGAATACCTCAGTTCTATAGCAGGAGCAAACAGCATACTGAGGAGCGGAAGCAGGCCAGGAATAGGAGGCATCAAAGATGTTTCTTCTAAAATCACAGCAGATCCTGTCACACACACAGAAAAAAAAAAAACCAACAACAAAAAACCCAACAAACTCTATGGAGTACCTAATGAAAATGAAACCTCAAAAGGATGTAACGCTGAACTACACTACATTTCCTCATAGGACTATTCCCATAAAACCAAAGTCTGGAGAAACTGTCCAAACACTTTTATTAAGCATTACCAGTTGCATTTGCTGATACAGAAGCAGAAACCAACAACTGCTGAAAGGGATCTTCTGAAGCATCATGGAGAACAACAGAGTTTATGCTTTGCTTTTGTATAAGAATGTTTCTGGAAGGAAATAAAATATTTTCAACATCAAAAAAAACTGAACCAAAAACCAAAAAACAAACCCCATACAGACACATTAAAAAAAGGTATTATTTTAAATTCACAATCCAACCTTAATGCATAGGAGTTACCTGAATACCATTTAACAGATGTGTATGATTAATAAATAATCTCTTTGTAAGACATTAAAGCACCTAATAAAACTATCCTTAAATTCTTACATAGTGATAGTGTGCATATGAATGCAACTTAATCCTGACTACTTTAGTCCTTTCAAAGAATAAAAATTCTGTGAAAATCTGTCAGAGCAACTAGGATGTTTTTTGCCTGTATATTGAAAATTACATCTGAGAACATGCCTACACTTCACAGTGAAAGTCTTCTCATACCTGAACTGGGATACTCTTACCTGAACTGAGATACTCTTGTCATACTGTAGCATTTCAGCTCATACGGACTGAATGGGCCAAAAACTGTTACCTTCAAACGAAAGAGAGCAAATGATATTATAGTTAGCCAGCACCTGGATCTCTCCAAATCAAAATACTCTATAAATAAAAACCAAAACACATTTCAGCATATATTGAGCAACACTGAATTGACAAATTGATAAACAGCACTTTCATTTCACCCATCTAGAGCATTTGCTTGTTGAGGCACTTGAACAAAATGTATTTTTCACAGGTGCTGGGGATTCACAACTTCCATCTGGCTTAAAAAGCACAAGTTCATACTTCACAGAGCACCTTATAAAATCAGGTCGCATTTTTGTCTACATGAGCAGTTTTTAATCTTGACAAATCTCTCACTTTCATAAAGTGAGCAGTTAAACAGGATTACTCCTGTGGGTAAATTGAGCATGAATTTGAAAACCTGAAATACTGTTGCGTCTGAGATGTGAGAAGAATTATAATACAGATGAGGGCTTAACTTATAATCAGAATGCAGAGCAGGACAAAGATTTTCATGTTCTATATTCCACGCTAGTAGTGACTAAATATCTCAAAGTAAGTAAGAATAAATTCTAAGTCTGGAATTGGTAGTGGAAGAAACACCCACCATTTCATTATCACCAGTCACAGGAGTTTTCACTGCATTACGTATCCTAGCAGCTTACCTTATCACTAGCTGAGGAAGAACAAAACGCTGCTTATAGTAAAAATCATGTTTAAAAATTTTTGGAAAAACAGAACAAAAAAACCCAAAACCAGTAGGATTGTAATCTTGCTTTTTGCTGTAGCTTATGTAGTGAAGACTACCAGGGGTGGAAACACTGTGTTCAGTTTTTTTATTTTATCTTCATTCTGCAGTGGTTCAAAGTGTTGCCTTAGAATGTGTTAGAAGAGTGGGTTCACTTAGCTCTTAGGCAAAGCTTCAAAACATTGTTAGGAGTTCCAAAAAGCTAGTCTCAATGGTTCTCATTACAGCTTTCTACCAACAGAAAATAGAATATACTACGAAAGGCATCAGATACGGTTTGGGTGTTACAGATACTTTCAGTCTTCATCTCCATTCTAACACTGTAAGAAGCAGGGTCACGAAATGACATACCAAAACCACCACCCAAGTTACCTTCCGGGTTGGCACATTAGATTTATGTTCAGAAAAGCAGTTTAACAGTCTTTCAAGGAGATGCTTTTCTTCCTTTCTTGAAGATACAGGCATTTTCTCTTCTTTTACTTGGTCCAAAAATAATTCCCTGAGCAAACTATGGCTTTGCTACATAACAATGGAAGAGTGTTAAAATCATGAAATGGCTAAGCTTTTCATAAATTTTATAAAAAGACCCTACACAAAGCACAGACAAACTCACATACAAATACAAACCCCAAGGTTCTCATTACATTTTAGATTATATAAAATATAAAAATGGGAGACAGTCAAAACTACGAAACTTACATTTTTTTTCAAGTTTAAAAAAACAAGTGGAACAGCTCAGATGCAATTATCTCCTGGGAAACATCTCTCAAAAGATGTCTCAAAGCAGCAATGCTTTTAGCCAACAAATTAATATAAATTATGAACACACATATGTTGTCCTATTCAAGTATTAATCTTGCCTAATCCCATGGCATTAGTCAAGATTTCAACTCAATTTTTCACAACTACAGCCTGAGCTGAAGTATTTTAGTACAAAAAAAGTAGAAGGAGCTTTACCCAATACATACTTCCGATTCATATGATTCTTCTGCTGGTTCAGCATAACATTCTTCAATAAGCACATCTCGAATATTCATAAGCTCTTGGCATCTCGAGTAGCAGAAAACATCTACATGCAGAACACTATGCACAAGTGAATACACCTTCACTAAAAGTGCAGAGCCATTTACTAGCGAGGCAAATCTTTGGCTAGCACTGTAACTCCACCGTTCCCCGCACACAAGAGATTTTGCAGAAGGACGCATCTTGCATATCTTGAATTCTAAAGCCTAGAACAAAAATATGGAAAACAACGCTTACCTGAGTAGAAAACAGCACAAAAACATTTATTCCCCAAACTGTTTGAATTAGTAACTATAAATTACTTCGTAATTACTGCAGTGGCTTATGTTAATTACTAAGACTGCTGCAAAGCTACTGGCATAATTCCTATTCCATCGTTGCCAACGCAGCTACACATTACATCTCATATGACTTCAATATTGTACATAGATGCTAATGAAAAAAAGCTAACAGAGCATAAACAGAAGATAATTTGCTATTAATTCACCATCCACATTAAAATCTAGGGTGTAGAGATGTCTTCTCTGTATAATCCAGACTTCAGCTACGGTAACAGAAAACTTGGCAAGACCACTGCAGCTATTCTGTTCCTGGCAGGCAAGAGTAAGTTCACATTTAATCCATTCCCACAGCCACTACCTATAATTATGTCTTCAAATGAACTTTCAACAAAAACACTGTTTTTTTTTCCTAGCTAGTCATTAAAACCAGCCATTAAAAGATTAGGCCTGAAGGACAAATACATTTCCTTTTAATGCATCTGAAGAAAACACAAAAAAAGGATGCTTCCTGCCAAAATGAATTCCTATTTTTTAAAATCAATTATGAAAAAAACCCCAAATAAAATGAGGCCTGCTAAGATCTAGTACTAAGAAGAGATAAATAAAATACAGAAAACTAGAGAACTATAAAAATACACTTCTGCTCATTAAATTATCTTTTCATCATTAAATGCTTCAGAAAAAGTTACTATGACACACCTGTTTCAGTTCACTGAATCAGGACTGAAAAGCTGAATTTCACTTGAATTCTAGTTATTTGATTTGTAAATGTAGCTCAAGAGAATTATTTTTCTCAAAAGTTAGGTATAAAGTCCCTCAGGTCTATGCTACATATCACTATTTAATTATCAAAAGGGTTCTGTCTGAAAAGATCCAAGTAAAGGCAGCAGTTCAAAGAATATCAAAGCATCACAAAACCAGAAACTTGTGACCTTGTGAAATTTAAATCAGGCATCACCTATGTATTTGTCCTGTAACTAATACTGTAGCAGAGCAAAAGCCTTGATGGAGCAAAAATACTTTGCACATTAACTGTACAGCACACTTACACCATGCAGACAAGGAGAGATGCTATGCTGCCACTTTTTTGTAGTAGCAGCAGTTAGGTTTAAGCAGAGAACAAAGGATTAAACTAGTTGTTAGTAGTTTCTCCTCTCTGGGCCGTTTTTTAGGCTGTATAAATTTCTGCCATTTGCTCAGAGGTTCTTCAGACTAAAGCTAAGCTGATCTACTGCCCAGCCTGTTACTCCTGAGCTTTTCATATAAGCAGGTAATAGAGGAACCAGAACAACAATCTCCTTCCAGGGAGTTCTATTTCTCATAGAACTGACTGACAGCAAAGAAATGTACCCAAAAGCAACAAACAGCAAAGGGTAGCTATTAGAGCTATCTCCCTCTTTCCTTCCACTCTCTCTGTGACTACAGATGAGAGAGAGATCCCAGTATGTTGTCCCCATAGAGACAGGCCTAGTTCAACCATTCGGTTAAAAAAAATTCGATGTTTTTTACATCCAGTCAGGCAGCGGGTTCAGGCTTCTCTCCCACTCACCTCCCCAGCAAGCGTTAAAGCAACAATTAAATACAATGCAATTTAGTTACACAAGAATTACTGTCTGTGCATGGTCATTTCTGGAAAACATTTATCCTATTAGCGAAGGTGATCTGTAGGTGCTCCCATTACCAAAATACGTATTACCTTATTATTATCCTGAAAAGCGTTACAATTTGAAGTACACTTCTGTTTGTCAGACCAGACATGAAACTAAATAGTATCACCCCTACCTGGAATGGAAGCTCTTGAAGAGAGCTTGGAATCTTTTTTAATTTCTTTAAAGGCACTTTTGATCTATTGCCATAATCCACAAAGAACACCTGGAAAAAGAACGCAGAGCAGATGCAAAGATTCCACATTAGAAGTGTTACTTTCAGCGGCAAGGAAACTGACAACCTTGATTACAGTACTACACAAGTCTTATCAAATGAAATGGAAGCAAATTCAGAGTTTGGAAAACATGCAAGAGAAGTCATGTCAAAAATAATACACCAAATCTTACCATGTCCATTATTTTATTCCTTGGCTTAAACATCTATTGTAGTTTAAGTAATCTGCTACATCTAGAAAAGGCAAATTTCTCAAAGGCTCTCTGCTCTCTCTCTCCGCAATTAAATCCGTACAAACTTACTTCTTAACAGTGAATGACAGTACCCAGTAACTGCTTTTAGATAAGCAAATGCTAACATGGGTCTGGTGACTTGGCTGTAAATGCAAAAAAAGTGATGAGATTAGCACTGTTATTTACTATTTTTTTATGACTTCAAAGAGATGTCCTTGGGTGACATGGTTTATCGTGAGGTGTCCCTGCCCATGGCAGGGGGGTTGGAGCTGGATTATCTTAAGGTCCTTTCCAACCTTAACTATTCTATGGTCTATGACAATCTCTTTAGTATTAACTTTGTAGTGGTGACACCCAGCTGTGTTCAGAAATCAAGAAATTCAAAGAAGGAATGGGCGGTGCAAAGGGCAATATTTCTGTAAATAAATAAAAATCTGTCCCTAAGTGCTGAAAATGAAACTATTGTCCTGAAAAATGAGTATCAATCTGGAGCTGTGGCACAAGTTTCCATTACTGATATTGGAATAAAAATTCAAAATATTCTAATAAATTTGCTGATGATCAAGAACTAAGCAATATAAACATTGATACAGAACAGATCACACTGAGTGGATCTGAGAATTCAACAGGAATGGAGAAAACCAAACACTATGAAGGACAAGATCATATTTAGAATTTTTAACAATTTCTACTATGAATTCTCTGTTATTATTTATAAATTCTAATTAGTTGGATATTAACCAAGGAGACAGAACTGAATATAAGATGACAAGAGGGGTCCCATACAAAAAAAAGCTACAGAAAGGCATATGTGACATGTACCATATGAAATAGTTTTTGAATGCAGAGGAGAAACACTGAGTTGGAAGAGGAATACTAGCATCACTGTGTAAATAAAGGCAGAACTGTATGTACAGAAGCATGCATAATTCTGCTTCAGAAAACTGAGGGGTGAAAAAAAAAGTCAATGTAGTACATGAGAAGAGTGCAGCTTGCTTCAATTAGCAAAACAAAGTCCAGGAAGAAAAAGATAGATAGGTAACTGGAGGGGAGACAAAAGAGGAGTTAAAAAAGAAAACCTGTGTAAACCAGGGGAAGAAACACTGGCAAAACAACAATCTTAAACAATCTGGCCAGGAATGACTGAAACCCAGCAATACAGTGGGGTAAAGGAACTTCCAGATGGATCTTAATGTATTTATAAAGTGGAAGTGATGGGGCTGCTGCCAGCAATGTAGCACTGGACTCTGACATAGGCATTCCTCACTGTTTTCAAAGGCACCAGAGGTTTTAGTCTTTATTTTGGTTTGCTCCACTTCAGCACACAAGATACCTCAACTGTATCAACAACAGCCTCTCAATTTAATACTAAAATATCACTGTGCTCTGGAAAAACCCTAATTCACCTATTTTGACATCATTCCATTATGGTTTTATTTTAGTTCGACAGACTTCTTTACTGGAATAGTTATAGAATCATAGAACAGTTAGGGTTGGAAAGGACCTTAAGATCATCTAGTTCCAACCCCCCTGCCATGGACAGGGACACCTCACACTAAACC
>WYDI02008438.1:0-13238 GCA_009867235.2 Psittacus erithacus | reverse complement strand
GTGAATGATAAATAGTCAGCTAATGGCTAATAAAGTATAAAAAAAGTTATTAGCTTAACCTCAGGAAAATATCTTCACTAGTGAGCTATAAAACTCTGAGCTCTTTTAAGCATCACCTGGAGAAGTGGGAAGTGTCTTTCCTCTCTCTAATTCAAACACCTGAAATTGAATATCCTGCTGTACTTGAATAAGCAAGTAAGGAGTGCTGCTTACGCAGCTAGCTCACAGATGTGGTCACTGCACAGAGGGACAAGAAGCTTGTGTGACAAAAAAATCGAAAAGCTATTAATGATATTTCAAATAAAAAGCAAAAATCTGAAGTTGTTATGCACTTAAAGAGCTGAGGGGTTTGTTTTCCATGTTTTTATCTAAAGGTGACTTCAGACAAAGAACTGAGGCATCTTATTAAATAAGCCCAGTCAAACAATTTGATCTCCATAGCCGAACATGTATATCCAAAGAGCCACCTTTGTGCTTCTGCCTGCAAAGAAGGAAGGAAGGAAGGAGACAAAGAAAGAAGAAAGACAAAAAAACAAAGGACGTTTTCTTTTTATTGTCTTATGAATTACTCTGCATATCATTGTGCCAAGATATCATTTGCATTTCTGTAAGGAAGACAGAGGAAATTGCCATTGTAATTGCACAGAACATCACAATTTTTTTATGTTTGCAAGTTTATAGTGGTTATTTTTCTTATTTGTCACGAGGAAGAAAGCACTTCTATAGCTACTAAAGCTTTTAAAAATGCCTTTCATGTGAATATTGTCATCTTGAAAAGATATTTCCTGTTGAAGCACATTTATATTTGCAGAATATTTCTGGACCTTATTTTTCTTAAATGTTCTATAAACCAGATGTGACTGGAGCTGAGTGGGGTGGCAGATATTTTAAAAGGGATCCTGGTACTAGGAAATGTAATTCCTGTGATCTTTGATGCTTGAAGTCAATAAAATTCAACTAATTTTCAGTGAAATCTTTTTAAGCAGCTCTGTTTAACACTTATTCTACTTCAAAATCCAAAAAACCTGTAAGTTTAGTATTTACTTTATATGATAGTGGATTTTTAGCACTATCTTCTAAGTACATTTCAAATATACAGTGTCGTGGATAATTGGTTTCAGAAATCATTATCTAAAGCACCCTTAATGGAACAAATATGAGTGAGGGTATGCCTATAGCAGGCTTTTACAGAGATGGCCTTTGCAGCAAGCTATTAGTACCACCCACCTTCTGCTCAGCCCTTGGAAGTCAGAAAAGCACACTAGGTGTTTCTGATTCAGAGGTGCAATGTCAGCTGCAATTGCTGAGCTCACTGCGGCTCAGAGGGGTAGTCTCACTTCATCCTTGTCTCCTGAGTCACCCTCCTCCTCTTTGTGCCCACTTTGGCATGCATCTGCTTTTCATCAAGAGTTGACTTGATTCAATTCATTTGCCTGGAAGTAAACTATTAGCTTTTTTTCCCCACAGCTTAGCCTCTTTAGTGCAGAGTTAGACATATAACACAGCTGAGACAAGGAAAGGAGTGACAACGTTCTGTCAGGGATGGAGAAAGAGAGAAGGATGAAAGAGACACATAAAGTGAAGCAAGCCCTGCTGTTCTGGCTGTGAAAAGACACTGGATCTGCTCAGCTGTAGTGCTTAACTACACCCTGAGAGAGTGCTTTGCATCCTGCTGCACCGGCTCACTGTTAATATAACTGTACTGAAGGAAATACATAAAGCTAACACAGCACTGAAATAACAGTACTATGTCTTATAAGGCAGAGATGCATGAAATGGACTTAATTTTCAAGTCATCTACTATGGTTGCAGTCTCAAATGTATCAAGTCTCTAAAACACTATTTATTTTTTTTTACAGTGCATATTATTAGCATTGGGTTCATTTCATACTAAAGGATCCTCCAAAAAAATGACAATTTGGGAAATTAATCCATCACTGCACTGGTATTGCTAAAGTTAATTTGACAATTCTTTTCCAAATTTGGATCAGATCCCACCCTTACTCTGACAGTAATGTATCTGCCATTTTGAAAGGTGGCCCTGCAGATCTGGTTGCCTTGCTCTGCTTCCACCTTGTAAATGGATACTGCTTTATTTTAACAAAAGGCTCTAGATTTAGGCATCTCCTGGGCTCCTCTGATGATATGGGTAATGCACATCCTCTCTTCTACGGCTGATGCCACTCCAGTTCTTTCACTCTGCCTCTTTCTACTGTAGACCTGTCTTCCCAAATTTTCACTTCCTAATTGTATATGGAAGCATTTCTGCAAGGAAAATCTGTGTGAGAAGATGCTTTTTTTGTTGTTTGTTTTTTTTTTTTTATTTTATTTTTTATGCTAGTATTGGTCATGGTCTTTGTTCTGCAAACATTCTTGAAAAAGAGCAACCAAAACATATTCAGCAAGTGTGTGAAAAGTAAGAAAACCTCATTGTTATCTTTTACAAGGTCCTGCTCAAATTATATCTTTCTTACAAGGCCAAGTTCAAAGTTTACTATGGCAAAACTTCCATTGTCTGCAATAAGTGGTGTAAATTTTTCTTTTAATTTTATTTTTAACTTCAGCAATTGATTTTCTGTTTTCAAAATCTCCCGTTACTGTTTGGACTTGATTCCCCTCTCACTGCTGAATGACAGGAATTTTAGAAGTTACAGTGGGGCAGCTAAGAAGGGAATCAAAGTGAAATCATTCAGCAAAATTTACTATTCGTGGCAAATCAGTCTTTTCTAATAAGAGATATTCTCCCGAAGTGTCTGTTATGTCTGCTTCTTCAGCAGAAAGCTTGAGCTAGAAAATTGTCAGATTGTGTTAAGATAGTTGAGCAATTCCTGAAGTGCCAAACTGCTTCTTACCCTTTTTAAACTTTCAGAAGTTTGACAAGTGATTAGACTGATGCAGACTTCAGAACACTGGAAGCCTGGGATGTAAAATAACTAAAACTGAAGGTCTGAAAAGAATGATAAATTTCAATGGTTTTTCACTTCCTAGCTTAAAGCAGACATGTCATCAAATTCTTCAAGCAGCTTTTCTCAGTGGTCTTTGGAGACTTACAACTCTTTGTCTGGAACATCAAAATAAACCCCAAAGTTTTTCTTTCTGAAGCTGCGCTGTTTTAAAGTTAACTTTTAAATAGAGTTCTTTGTGTCTTGAATTTCTGCTATCCTGATTAATAACACATCAGCATCAACACATATCTTTGCAGAATTTCTGAGACTCTGCATCATACTGCAGACTCAGGAATAATGGAAAAACAAATGAGAGACTTCCTGTATTTCCTTCCAAATGAACCAGAAAATAGCAGAACTATCAAGAGGTATTTTGTTCTGGCACTAGGCTGAAGTTCAGATTAACTTCTGAACCCCTGAACGTTTGTTTAAAACATCAGGGTTTGTTAATCCACAGCCATTTTACAAGCCCTGGCTGGGAGAGTGGCCCCTCTGTTCCCAGTGGTTTCATTCTTCTGCCATCATGCACCTTCTACCCAGAGTCTGTTGCTTATATCAAATATGGGGAAGCTCTTAATATGCTAAAAAGCAGAGGGACCATTAACAGGCAAACCACCAATGTGGTCAGAGGTTCTGGAGCACAGGAGATATGAGAGCCTGACAGAGCTCAGGTTTGGCCAACCTGTGGAAGAGCAGACTCAAGAGAGGTCATATTTCTCTCTCCACCTAACTAATGTGGGGAGGGTGCACTATTAGACACAGCCCTGAGCAACCTGCTTAGATGATTCTTTATAAAGCAGGGGGTTGGCGTAGTAACCTCCAGAGGTCCATTCCAGGTTTCTATGAATCTCAGAGTTGCATTAATAATTCCTGTGGGGTACTGCTCTTCATCTGCAAATCTGTCAGCTCGACGTGGTTGCAGAGTAATTTTAAATCCACTTCTACTAATGAGGATAGTATCAAAGTAGATACCTGTGATCTTTTATTATCAGTCTGTATCAGCATCTGTCTAAGAATGCAGAACCTTTTCTTTTGGTCTGGCAAAGTCCTCCATTACATGTGGACTAGAATAATGTGAAATGAAGTTGTTTCTTTGAAAATGAAAGTTGGCAAAGGATACACAACTCACTCAGTGTACCTTGCACCCAAATTCAGCATTCCACAACCTGCAGTATTTGCTGGCCATAAGTTTCTCAGTGACCCCATCTGTCATGATCAAGAAGGCTTTAAGTGGCTTGGGTTTTACAGCTCCTGGAATTATTACTACTCCTGTGTCCTGTATGGCCATATTACTGGCTAGATTTCAACATCTGAATTGAATTTCACTCAGTAGAAAGGAGATACAGATAATCAACAAAGAATAGAAAAGGCAAGCATCTATGTTTTAGGGTTGTTTGTCTGCATAAATGTAAAGGAACATCTCTGTGAGAGAAATAAATATTATCATTACTATTTCAGTAGAGGAGGGACAAGGGCGTGCTGTCTTGTTGCTGGTCATTCAAGAGGACTGTGACAGAGCAAGTAGCTAAATGCTTTAATTTGTTTTGTAAATTAGAAAGTTTTTGTAACTACAGTAAGTGATAACTAGGAAGAGGGAAAAGTTTTAACATTACAAACTCAAAACCTTAAAAATATCAAAGAAAAATTATTGCCTTTCTCCTTGTTTTTCTCTGATCTTCATGTGAAAGATTTAATAGCATTACATTTCACAGAAGCATAGCTGGAAATAGCTTTACTGCCAAGAGAACATTTGTGAGCAATGAAGCCAGAAGATTTTACCACCACACTCTCTAGAGGTTTATTAGGATTAAATGTTCAGTCACTCGCTTAAAGGTGATTATGAGATGAACTGGGGTAGGCTATGATGCGTGCAGGCAATTTTATTTTGTCTAATGTCAGCAGTAGTTGCAACAAACCTTAAAACCAGTCATACTAGAATGTATATTTAGCTATCTACTCACAAAGTTGTGTAAGTATAATTTCATTTTCCAAAGAATTGAAGCCTTGAGGAAGAGGAGGAACCTTAGCTAGAGGTTTTGCTTACTCGATAGCAGAAAATTAGAGAAAAGCTAATTTCTTTCAAAAGAAACATTCTTAGGTATACCACACAAAGTACCATGACTTACGTGCTCCTTCTGAAAGAAAGGTTAACTTTCCTTTTGTACCATGAGTTAGTATTGTCAAATCACCATTGTTAACAAAAGTATTGGATGGGGAAAAACAGGGTTCACTGAGCTACCTCCGAGCAAGATGTTCCTCTGAAGTTCAGTTTGAGGCTTGTATAAATTAATGTAATAGCAAGTATCACTCTTGAAAATCTCTGTAGACCTGGGCCTGTATGCTTCATTACATTTGAGCATGGCAGTGTTCTCTGGATAAGACAAATTGTGTTTGCAATGCAATACAATGTGTGCTCACCACATACATCATCATCCCAGCTGTAGGGTGTCAAATCAAATTCCTCCAAACTGATTTGTCTCCATGGATTTCATGCTGGGTCAACAAAATCAGATTTGCTATTAAAGTCAGGTCTCTGCACTTGATGTCTGGTGTATTTTTATATTCTTTCCATTTCAGAATTCACATTCTTACAGCTGTTCAAATCATTGGTTTTGTCATTTTTATGCTCCAAGCCTATTCAATAAATTGTAGGAATATCCTCACAGCCTTTTTATTCCCTGTTAGTGTTCGTATTTCCATGTAAACCTTTTTGGTTTGGTGCTAACTTTAGTTATCATTAGTTATTCCTCAGTTTCCCATTGCTACAGTAATTAAATTGCTCACACCAGAAGAATAATAGCTGAAAGTTCCACATAATTTCTCTTAATAACTTTCAAGTTCTGAAGTTGAGTTAAACTTCCAGAAGTTAACTAGATTAAATGCTACAGTTTCATATATCTTCTATTCTATTTTCTTGCAATAGGAGATTTCAAGTTTGCCATAAAATCTGAAGCAGCCAGAAACTCATACAACTCAAGATAAAGACTTATCAACATGAAACATTCTGCCTGGGGAAACAAAAAAGAAGGGGTAATATAACAAGGATCTGGTTGTACCAAACATTGTTCAAAGCAATCAGTTTCTCGAAGTAAGGTGCACCTTTGTAGCAGTGAATACTATTGACCTCAATTGCTCAGTATTTGTGAAGCTAAATATGCAATTTCAGAAACTTTCAGCCATGATCTAGCAACAGGCTCCAGCTGTGTAATCTTTCCAGCATTTCTGCAGGGCCTTAATTTGTAGAGATGTTTACTAAAAAAAATAATTTCACTTTGAAGATACTGAAGAAGATGATGAAAATTCCTCCAGATTATCAAAGCCGTGTTTCCGAAGTTCTATTCCACTAATGGAAGAAGCTGTTTGAGGAGTAACTGGTATGGAGTATTCGCCAGATTAACCTTCCTCTGTTCAGAAGACACATTCAGTTGAGCTGCATGTGACTTGAGAGATCTTTTAGTGTTGAGAACAACAATAACAAAATGTCTACATATACACAATAAAATGCAAGTGCCAACCCCATAGGAGGAATAAATATCACCGCGACTCACACTGTAAAATTTGTTTAAATGAAGTTTCTGAAATAACTCTTCACTTCTTCTCCCTTTCTGTAGATAGATTGTAAATGTGCATACTTGGAACCTCCGCAGCACACAACTATACTTGGCTGGACAAATTATCTGTACACATTACCCATTATTGATTGAGTAAGCATCCACAAAACTCCAGTATGTTTCCTAAAAACTTTTGGCACTAAAAGTAATTGTTGAAATGAACATTTTGAATAAACTGAAGTGTTTTTTTTTTTTTCCATGAGAGCACAAAGACATACAAAAGGGCTTTTGATCTGTAAATGAAGTTTTATTAAAATATAAAAGATTTGAAACTGTTGGCCATGATAGATTGAATTGAAAGGTTTGAAATTTGCCTTCTTTCTTATTCACTGTTTCTTTGTAGAACAGTTTTTTTCATTTCAGAGGTGGGGGGCTTCTTTAGGGTTTTTTGTGGGTTCTTTTTCCACATGAGGTTTCAGAGCTCAGATGAGCTGATCTAACTTCTTTCTGACACTAATGGAGACTATTTCAGCCTCCGGTCTTTGATTCTAGTTATTATCTGATCCCTATGCAAGCTAGTACAGCAGAAATCTGAGCTGCTTCTTTGTTGTTGTTGGGTTTTGGTTTTTTCCCCCTTGGATAGCTTAATTTTCCATCAGTTTAATGAGCTAGGGGACAAGAATGCAGTCTGGGCTTGCATAAGAAAAGTGCATAATGGGTCTCTGTAATGATCCAAAATTGACTGACTTTCTTGCTTATTAAATATTCAACAGACTGAAATTATTTTATGTTATGTTAACCCAAAAGAAAAAGCAAAAACAAACAAAAAAAAACCCTATAAAACATTTTTGAGCATTATTTATATTCAGAAATGCTGAAACGCTGTATCTTGACTTTTGTGTTCTGAAAGAAACCATAAACTGTGTGCTTTGTCCCTGAGTTGTATGACACCTAATGAGATTTGTAATTATGGTCCTTCACATAATTCTTTGTCTGTCATCACAGAAGCCTGATGTATTCTAGCAGTTTAGGCAGTGAGAGAGACACAAGAGCATTCGGGAAAGTGTAGTTACAGATTTTATACCACAGTAATAAAGGAGTCGATCGTTTGTCCAAACCACAACACCCCTCCCCCGCCCCCCTGCCCAATAACCGTAGCTCTGGAGAAAAGGAGTAGTGCAATGAAATGTGTTTCAGTCTGTAACAGCAAAATGCTTCAGTCCCCATGGGCCAACACTCCATACTGGTTAAGCATGATTCTGAATAATAAATGTGCACTGTATATACAGACCTGGAAGGTATATTTAAGGTAAGGATTGTTTTGTGAATAAGGATGTAATAAATGATGCAGAGGTGAACAGTGATTTAGTAACAAAGCAAAGATCTAACTTTTGTTTTAGAATACGAAGTAGTATGTCAGGTGGGTAAATATATATATGATAGGGAATTAATGTGCGCCAATGAGGGAGTAATAAATGTGTCCTGCAGGTTTATTTGGTCACACTGTTTATAAATTCACTGAATAGGACACAGAATTCTCCTACTGAGTTTACAGATGAAGTCCATTGTATTGAAGTGTTTCCTCTGAACTTTTCTATTAGTGGTGATAATGGACCTTGCCTTTCTTATTGACCTAGCAATAAAAAATGGTCACTCTCTCATGCTGTAAGAACCAAGTTTTCTCAGAAGAGAGAACACAGAGGTCTTCTTGAAAGGGCACCAGAGAAGCTGCCAGTGAGAATGCTCTGCAGCACCCCTCCATTGTAAAATGCTTTAAGCTCTGGAGGTTCCAAACACGGTCCCATCTGAAATATCTAGACAGAATAGGAAGTACCATGCATGCAAAATGATTTTTACTTAGCCCAGCCAGTGTTACAGCCATTTTGAGCAGTTGCCTGTTCTGATACTGGGAGGAAATAAGATTGAAGTCTCAGGAATGGCAAATCCTGATGCGAGTCAAAACTTCTGTGATGATTTAAGACCTCACAAAAAAGAGTGAATGTTAAAAAAAGCAAGCAGCTGCATTCCAAGCTAAAATTTTTCAAATTCCCTAGCTCTTGCTAGTGTGACTACCCAGGCAACTTTGCTATTATGCAGACTGATCTCAATAGCCATTTTCTGAGGCACCAAAGGTAAGCAATGTTTTGCACAAAAACTACAACTCCTGCCTCTTGAGGATCCAAATAGGGGCATCTGTTTGGCAATGTGTTAAGTGTGCCACAGTGTACCTTGAGGCAATAGATTTGCAGCTGCTTTTTATGTTAGGAAATTTAAATTGACTTTGTCCAGATGGAAGGATGGGTTTATTTAGTTTGTCTCTTCAATAATTTTGACTTCAAGATCCTTGCCTCTTTGTATGGAAAGACACATGTTTGCACTCTGCAGAAGAAGCGAGGATTCTGATGAGGTGAGGTGGTAAAAGGTAGAGTCTCTATCCTGAACAGACTGAATGCTTTTTAACCAGTAATGTATTAAAATACAAATGGAATTGTATGAAGGACTCTAAGACACTCAGAATTTATCTCACAAGAAGGCTTCTTGTACAAACATCATATACACAATAAAATGCAAGTGCCAACCCCATAGGAGGAATAAGTATCACAGCGACTCACACTGTAAAATTTGAGTGTGAATAAATCTGAACTCCAGCCTTTAAGTGCTACTTCCAAAAGAAACAAGGCAAAAAATGTTCAAGAATGTTTTTATAATTATTTCTTTTACTTCTCTCCAGTTAAGCAAAAGATCCAGATTGTTGAGATGTTAAAAAAAAAGAAACCTAAAAGATGATCTGTGTAATAGAAAGAGGTGCACATGCAACTTAAGAAAGTGACTCCTCCTTGCCTTTTTGTGCCAGTAGGCTGGTAATACCTTCTGACAGGCAAAACTCTCAGTGCCCCTGACATACTGTTGCTGGACCTGTCTTTATTTCTAGCCAAACAAGGGGCAGGACAACTCCACCCAGTCAACAGTAACTAATAAAAATTCTTCTTGGAATTAATACCCTTTTGCATTTCATGGGGGAGCAATCTCCTCTGCCAATGTCCTCCATTTCTCAAAAATCTCCATCCATTATGCACCTAGGCTAAAGTTCAAATCTGCGCTCCTGGACTCAGATCATCCTATTGATTCTCACACTTCTGCATAATTTTCTTCAGGAATGAGGTCTTTGAAAACCTCAGCACCACAGACAAGCAGATGCAGTACAGGTTACCAGATGTAACATGCTGTTTTCACAGCAGTAGCAAAAACTTTGTTCCTTAACTTAAGAGTTTCTTAAGAGTTTCTTAACTCTTCACACTTACTGATAACACGACCTGATATACATTCTTTGCCACATTCATCATCATTGCGACTGAGCACCATGTATAAATCAGCCTTGCTATCAGAGAGAAGCTGTTATGGAGGTAGCAGCTGTGGCTTATTCTCTACTTCTGCATTTTGATGATGATATGGTAGTTTACTTAGATTTCCTCTTACGTTAAAGATTTGTGGATTAAACCATTCATTCATTCCTACCCATGTCTTTCCTTTTGCTTTACACTAGTCCTCCTCCTAGGAAGTTAGCTAGCATTGGGGCTGCCCTGAAATGTGAAGGCTATTTATATTGACCTTAGCCTGGTAAGCAGATGAGCAGTCACCCTACTGTTTGCAGTGGCTTTTGTGGCAGTTTCAGCATGTATGTTAACATTAGAAACACCTTCATTGGCTTCTTGGGATTGTGGATTGATAACGTTTTGAGTGGGGCCTTACAGAAGCTGCAAACCTGCACACTGCCAGCTATGTTCTTAATGCTCCAGACAAACCTCAGGATACACAAAAAGATTCCAGACTGCATGTTAAGCTATTTGCTGTGCATTATATTTGGGTGCAATGTTCAATCACCATTTCCAGAGGGCAGATAAATTATAAAGCTCTTTGTCTGGAATATTTATTTCTTCACAGAGGCAGTACAAGCTGAAAAGGAAAAACAAACCGCTGATTTTTACATTTGCACTACAGCTTCCAAGCATAATTGTGAACCACAAATAACAGTTTGGAGGCCGTTTGGCTTATACTGGAGGGAAAGAAAAGCAAGCCCATGAATGCTCAGGCAACTGACAGCAGAGGGCACCAATGTCCTGCATTGGAGAAAAAAAGTTTACTTTTTTTTTTCCGCCCTGTGTAAATTGCACAATAAATCCTTGTTTACTCTCACCCAGCTTAATGCAAGAAAGCCAAAGCAATATGTCAATGCTAGCAGATTCTTAAGGTTGGCTGTTTGGGGTGTTTCAGGTATTTCCCTTGTTAGGGAAATGCAAGTTTCACTGTTTGATGCCAGAAAGAAGCAAGAGAAATGCCTAAACTGTTGCTTATCAGAATTTATTGCTTGGACATTTGCTAAAGATAAACTAACAGTAAAGGCTTGTTGCTTGGGAATTCTTAGGTTTTCCCCCTCCTCCAAAAAGTATTTATTCTCCATATAAAATATTCCACGCTGTATTTATGAGCAAACTAAAATTTTAAAGAATCGGTACATTGTGATTTATGTGACAGTTAATTACTTTCATGCAAACTAACAAAACCAGAAGAGAAAACACTTGGTTGCTGAAATCTAACAAGCTACTGGCACCTCCTAAGACTGAAGCAGTCATGGTTGCAAAAGCTAAGATTCACACAGAATGCTCAATGCATTTGTTTGGTATTAATATGCATGTATGAATAGGCAGCACCTACCATCAGTATTTCAGCTTGCTGTAGAGATGTAAATCCTTGTGCCCCTAAGATATTGAACTTTTGCCAGGTAAAGAGGGTGAGCAGCAGGGGCTACACAAGCCTTGTATGCATATGAATATTTTTAAGCACACTCTGTAGACATTATACTGTATGCTTTTAGGATGTTAATACTACTTATAGGTATATAACACATACTGGTGCATAATTACCAAACAAAATTATTGTGTTATGTATATTTGGATGAGGTCTTTAATTGAGTGACAGCAAGAGCAAATTTTTTGCTTAGAGCATTGATGCAGGTTACTATTTACACATATCCAGAGAACACTGAAATCATCATTTATTGAGAGACCTAGTGATTGAAAAAGGAATAAGTAAACTCACTGGTTATTTCCTTGGCCTAATGTTATTTTTATTACATTCTCGTATTTGTTTATTGAAAATAGCCATGTGAAGATAACGAGCTGAAGACCAATCTTCACTTCTTGGCACTCTCAGGCACTTGGTCTCCAAGGATTTGGAAGCTGTCATGCTTTAAATTTGCAATAAAATGCCCTTTTAATTGGTAAGCATAGAAAATATCACTTTTATAAATATTTGATGAACAGAGATGTTTTATCTATTCATTAGACTCCAGAGTAATATATGTTTATTAGCAGAAGATGAATAACAGCATTTAATATTCTTTGTTTACAACAGAAGGTCACATGGAAGAATATATGTAAGCTACGGCCTTCACACTTTGTCAGTTTTAACAACAATGGGGTTCTCTTTAGATGATCAGATCTGTGTTTTATTTCTAGCTTTAATTAAAGCAATCAAATTCATCCTCAGTGACAGGTAAAATGCACTATGATTGACAAGACTAGTTTGGTTACTTGCAGTTTTTAGTCAAGAAAAAGGGGAAAAAACTAAAAATCCTTTTTAAGAATAGAAATTTTTGTTCACATAGAGCAGAATACAATTGTAAATTACTAGTAGATGCGTGAGTTACTAATATCAGAAATAATCAGAAATAGGTGTCAGAAATAACATCAGATAGTTTTCTTTTCAAGCATATAATATACCTTAATAAGAAATAATGGTCACAGAAAGAGAAGGGTACAAGTGGGTCTTGCACTGCTTATCTCAGGAGACAGGGGCACACTCCAAGTTCACAAAGCTGTTAGATAGCACAACTCTGTTTAAAATTGTATGACTGGTAAATGTATTACACTTACAGCTTTCAGGCACAGTTTCACAGAACAGACAGTAGGGAGGAACAAAGAAACAGTAGGCCAAAAAGAAGCGATGCTTAGAGCTCATCAAAAGCTGATTCTGTCAGATTGTTTTTTGAATGGAACTGTGA
The DNA here is from genome assembly GCA_009867235.2 of Psittacus erithacus. NCBI lineage: Eukaryota > Metazoa > Chordata > Aves > Psittaciformes > Psittacidae > Psittacus > Psittacus erithacus. The sequence continues at coordinate 681 of WYDI02008438.1, read as the reverse complement.
TTTCCACGGAATCATAATTTTCTTGAAAAATTGATTCTGCAGTTAATTTTGGGAGCTGGGGTTCTGTTTTGCTGCAGCCTAGGAAAGAAAAACCATGCAATCACTGGGTTCATTAAAAGAAAATATCTATTTTTCTTACTGATTTCAAAATAAAAAGAAATCCAAAATATCTGAGTTTCTTTTAGCATGTACATTTAAATATCTGATGATCAATAGTCATTCTAATAAGATGTTTAACTTTGTTAAAGCAGGAAGGCAAGCAAGCCAGGAGCTTTACCTATGGCCTAGCTGATGCATGTAATATAGTATCTTAGTAATATCGAGATCTCAACATTGTGTTCTGCCTTTTTTCTAGTTAGGCTGTGCTCTTCTTTTCCTTGTTATTTTTGGCTGAGAGGAAGTGGCCTCAAGTTGCACCAGGGAGATTTAGACTGGTTATTAGGAAAGATTTCTTCACTGAAAGGTTTGTCAAATCATGGAACAGGATGCCCACAGATGTCACTGTCCCTGGAAGAATTTAAAAGACACGCAGATGCGGCACTTAGGGACATGGTTTAGTGGTGGACTTAGCTCAGTGTTAGGTTGATGGCTGGACTCAATGATCTTAAAGGTCTTTTCCGACCTAAATAATGATTCTATGATTATCTAGATGTTGCATATAAACTGTAAATATGTGCTTTT
>WYDI02008437.1:0-44997 GCA_009867235.2 Psittacus erithacus | reverse complement strand
CTCCCTCCCTTCCTTCCTTCCTTCCCTCCCCACCTCCACCCACCCCCCAGTTGTTTGGGGTTTGTTTTGTTTTGTTTTTATTGGGGGGTAGCAAGGCTTGATCTCTTTTGAAAAACTTTGTCAGCCATGATTTGAAGAGTATTCTTGAATTTCAGTCTTGGTGGAAGTTGTCCTTGTCAGAGGCATGCCAAGAATATATATCTTCTTCTGTCTAAATCTGGATGGGAATCACACATGACAAATCATTGAAAAACTGATTTTTATCCCCCATACAGCACTGGCTTGCTGCAAACCTTGTCCACTGAGATTCTGAATCTCTAAATGGAAAGAGGGGCTGATGTCTCCTGTGGGACTGCAACCAAGTACAGACAATATGGAGCAGAAGTTGTGTAATACTAACTGAAGTTTCAAATCATAGGCATCTCAAGTTAGGCAAATCAGATTTAGTGAAACTTCAGACCATAATTTCTTTGTGCATATAGAATGGTGATTAAATAGCAGCTTTTCATAAAGTTGTTGTAAATATTTATGAAATGCATCAGATGCCAAAGGAACAAGCAATGTGCAAAAACTCAGGATGAAATTCACCATTTTGTTTTCAGCGTAGGATATGATTTGTGTACATACACAAACAACACGGAGGCCAAAACTGCACAATGAACAATATGGAAAAGGTGAAATAGTGTTTATCAACTAAACACCACTTATTTTATATGCTGAAAGTGAAGCCCTCTCTTTGCTTTTATTATCACAAGAAGTAACAAAAGCACTGGAGATTTTGCCTATGCTTTGAACAAAAAAAAATATGTGATAATTCCAATACTACTGATTGCAAGTATGTATATTTTTTTTTCCCAGCTGTTAACCTCTGTACTGATCATCTGTAATTCATGGGTCCCAGTGAGGGGTTTTTTTGGACTAGATAGAATATCAGAGTATTGCATTCAAATTGACAACAAAGTGTCAAATATTTTGTTCTGCCTTCAGCTGGCTACTGACAGTAAATTTGGGTGTTCAGAAAGGCTTCTCTTTAAATCGACACTCCTGTACAATAATATTGCCCCAGTGAGAGACTTTAATAATACATGAAACCAGCATGTTTAAATACATAAACCCCACAGTAGGATAGAGAAACCACAACAACACAGCAGGGCCCTGCAAGAGGAGCAGCCATCGTACTGAGAGGAGGATCAAGGTGAAGACTGCCACATAAATTCAGCATTTATAAGCTTCAGGAAATTATTTAGCATGGCTGAGGTTGCAAAATGACATTGAGAGAAGTTGTAAAATGGTGTTTTGAGGGTGAAATAATCCATAAGTCTTAGCAGTTTGAAAATTAATTTCTCAAGTCTGTCTCACTCTTGATCTAATGAGGTAAGTCATCATCAAAGGAATTATTTATTTTGTAGATGCTGTAATACTGATTCTGGGGAAGCCCGCATTCACGGAAAATGGTACAAAATGGTATTGGGGAGCAAATAATTTGCAGTGTTTATTTTGCTGCGTATACACAGTAAAAAATGTCTTTTATTTCATACAGCATTCTTCTTGTTTCAAATGTAGGTGTGAAGTTCTTTTCATTCCTCAACGCTGTGTTAATAAAGAGCCAAACATTTTATGTTATGTGTCAAAGAAGTATGCTGCACGATGCCCTGGACAACGTGAATATCTTTTTCAGACAAGCTGAATTGTTAAGCTACTTGTTTTCGATTGCATAATCTTTATACACTTACCAAGAGAAACCTGAAGCATTTCTTTCCAAGTTCTTAAACCCCTCCTTTTTTACTCTACATGAAGTTATGTTCATATTTGTTGAAAAGACAGTTGCAGAATATTTATGATTCTGTGCATGTTAGCAGGAAAGCCAGAAGAGGAGCATCTTAAGCAGAATCGAATTAATATTCTGCCCTAGTATGTGGCCCACTGGGCTGGTGGAAGAGATATATTTCAGATAAGACACATTGCTTTGCATAACTGAATTCTGGTGAATAGTACCCATGTTATCAGGATACTGGAGAATTTCAAATGATGAGTGAAATTATTCCCTGATCTCTAATCTAACATGAATCAGATTTGTCTATATTTCTAGCAAAAAAAGATAGAATCTTTGAAAATTTCAATGAAAGCATTCTTTTGTTTAGAGCTATGGAAGTATCTCAGTCTTTGAAACACTTATTTTGAAGAAAGTCTGTTTAAAGCCTCCATTCTCACCTAAAAGTTTTAAATAGTTGCAATTTCAAGCGGATTAAATAATCTTCATTTTCTTATCCCAAATTGCATCTAGAATATACTCCCAGTTTCACCTCACTCTCAGTGGAACCCTAGTGTTTTCTCTGTTCTTTATTTTTATTGAATAAATATTTTGCTCTTAGTCGAGAATTATAAAACATATTAAAGTCAGACACCTCTGTTTTCATGTCATATTTTTTCAGGTGCTTATTCATAAATTTGGATCTGAAACCACTGTTCTTGTTCATTCTTACATCCTTGGAATACAGATAAAAATAAAGCTGTTCACTTAAAGCAATTTCTATCTTTCTTCTCTTTAAGGAGTCAGAGGTCTCAGACAAACTGGGTTCGTGAACAAGTTTCCTGAAGATATCAAATGATCTTATGCAGTTGGTTTTATTTCTTTTGATTTATATTTAAAATTATCAATCATTCAAGCTGGTGTTATATTCTATGACAACTTTTTTTAGAAATATTTCATAAAGTAGCAAACCAAACTAAACCAGTGGAATCATAGCTTGGTGATTCAGGAATAGTTTAACAATTAAATCTGCTGCTTATAAGATTCAGGAATATCTGATTCTTTCCAATACTAGTGGAAATCTATGCTATAATCATACAATTCTAAGTCATAAACTTCCTTGTAATGCTGAAGACGTTTACCAATTTTTTACTTCCACCTTAGGGTCCTGTAGCAAGCTCCCACCATTAATACAGAAAAAACTTCCTTCTTTATTTACTTATCCCAGGTATAATCCAAAGGTTCTGCTTACAGATGCCTCAGAGATTGGATTTATATGACTAATAACTTTAAATTCAGTGACGATACCAAAACTGGAGGAGATATTTCACACGAAAACTTGGATCAGCGTGAGGATTTTGTTTTCTGATTCTCTTCTGGGGGAAAAAAAAAAAAAAAAAAAAAGAAAAAAAAGAAAAAGAAAGAAAAGAAAAAAAAAAAGCCAAGCAAAAAAAAAAAAATCAAGCCCCCCCAAACCCTACCCCAAACCAAACCAAAACTTGCGACTAAAGTACCACTTATTTCAGTCAACAGTTTATAAAATCATCTTGAATTCCCGAATGCAATTTGATTATCAGAAACTGCATTTTTCAGTGAGAGAACTGTACTTCTGAATAAATTTTCTTGTCTCTTTTCATCTTCACACTACTCTCCTTTCTTAGAATTAGCTTAATGATTCTTGCTACAGCTGTAGAAAAATGTTGATATGAAATATAGACTGACTAAACAGCTCTCATTATGTATTATTCTAAAGGTCTGCAGTGATACTAGTAGTCTATACCCTTAACATGCTGTTAGCAATGGAGACTTGGGTAGTTAAAAATTCTACCATTCAGAAATACAAGTCACAATTTCTACCCTTTCTATTGGGAAATGAAAGTATATATTTCTTCTTCCCTGTAGTCTTTGTTTTCTAGTGTCTTCACTTCTATCGAACGAGTATAATGGAGAGGGAATCATAGATAAAAAAAGACCTTGATCCTTTAGGTTATATTCACACAATTTTCACAAGAGTTGAAAGCTGGACTGGCAGCTCCCCTTCTTGAGCATCTTGCTGTCCTTTGCAGGACATTTGAGTCTGCTTCATTCCTCTTGAATACAAACTATTCAGTAATCTAAGATGGAAATGTTAAAGAGCATGCATCCTTAATGTTACTTGTTTTGAAACAAATATTTACAGGTCATCTTCTTGCTCTGTTTAGTGAATCTTCTCCTTTCCAAAACCCTTTCCTAGTGGAACTGCTTCCACGATAAAGTCTTCCCTATTACTTGGGTGTTGTGTTTTCAGACAACAGAGCAAAGTGCCAGGTGCACAAAAACAATGGGAGGTGAAAGGCAAAAATATTTTGGTGAAAACACTGAGTCACCAGCATGACTAGGAGGAATATATTTCATGTTTCGATTAAACCGCTGTTCTTCAAAGGCTGTCGCTAATGAGTCAAAATTTGTTTATGAATAGAATATACTCAGCTGAAAATACCTACTAGCTTTTCAAGCTAAATATTATTTCTCTAGAATATGTCTTTTAAGTTATCTACAGGCAGAAGCCACTTCCTTTTGGGAAAAAATATGCTCTCACATGCTCATTTTTAAGCAATAACTGAGAAACAAAGATTCAGCAGTGTTCTCTTGAGGACTGAAATAGTTTAAATCCTAATCGGATACAATTGAAATACATTATCCCATTCTATGTGGTGATAAACAAACAAAAGTAAAGAACACACGCATAATAAAAATAATGTGTGCTAGAATATTTTTGTATGCTTAGACAAAAGCAGACTATAACAATTTTTTCTTCCAGGAAAACTGACAGATAATTTTGAGATCTCAGCACTCAAAGGATCTTTATCAACTCAGACATTTTACAAGCAGTCTCTCCTCCCCTTCTCCAAAAAAACCTCTCCCCAAACCCAAGTTTCTTCTCTTTTCTCAAAAAATATATACTCTACAAACCCCAAACAAATACAGACATGCCCAGTGATGTTAGGTTATGGCAAGACTAGTGTGTAGATTTATTTCAACTGAAATAAGTACTGGAAGATTTCAAAATGGATTTTTTTACCTTTTTGGGGGGTTGAATAGCGTCTTCAGGGAAAAGACAAAGCACTGCGGCTCTGGTTTTATGGATATGGCCAACAGTGAACTGGCTTCATTTTCCCTCACAGAGAGGCAAAGGGAAGTGACAAGAAGACTGCCCAAGACTGTGCATTACTCTTGTCTTTAAGAGAACCAGCCAGAAGTTATATTAACAACCACAAGGTGAACCTGGAGAAATCCTTCCAATTACACTGGGACAAGTATGTTTCTACAAACATCTGAGAGAAACTTGGAAAGGTCATTATGAAAAGATTTAAAAACAAAACAAAACATGGCTGTAGCTGATTCCCTTGTGCCAGGACTAAGTGTTCTACCTCTGCTGCTAGATGACAGTGAAAGCAAGTTGCAAGTTGCACTGATGGAATAGGTAACAGTTAATCTCAAGAAGTAATGCCATTTTATACCCAGATTCAGTTACAACAGAGGGAGACTGACAAAATGAAAGTTGAGAGAAAGGATATGTTCTCTGTTTATAACTACATCAGGGTGCAATCCCCAGGGAAGAAAAACAACAATTTAACAATTTAAGGCTAGACATCAACACTGAAACAAATGAGTATAAATTTGCAGTGAAAATTAGGTTTCTGACTGCAAATAGCCAGAGTGAAGGCAAAACCAAATTGTTTAAAAATTAAGTTTTCCTGGTTGCTTTTGATAGTAAGAGACTAGATTCTCCACCCTGCGAGGGTATGATTAGCTTAGCAAAAGTAATCAGCCTTCATGCAGTAATGCCAGCTTCAGTGTTCTGTCCTGTGCAAAATGTCAGTAATCTGAATCATCCCTTTTACACCAAATTGCATGAATTCCTAAAAATTTCCACATACTGAATTATTACAGAAGTGCTTTTTTTTTTTTTTTTTTTTTTTAAGTTGAAATTACAAGGTTCTAAAACTGCATGAGGTGGATGAGGTCTCTTGTGCCATCCCATGCAAGATAAGTAATATAGTGTGCTCTTAATCTATGTCATAAGAGTATTGAGTGTACAACAGCTATGAGATTTTCTACATTTGATAGCAACTGAGAGGCCACTTGTAAGGGTTAGACTTTGCTAGCACGAATTACGAGATTTTTACTGGTATATGAAGATACACCATAATAAATACTGACTGTAAAACATTTAAATCTAAGGTTTGAGTAAATAATGAAATGATTTATCTTTTGTGTAAGAACTTGGGGAAAAGATTAGCAATGTTAGACCAGTTTATCTTCTGTTGGTTTTCTCTGCTGAAGCACTTTTTGCATTCTCCCTTTAACTGTCAGGATCCCATTTGTTTATTCTTTGGAAATTCATCTTAATACATATTAGGTAGATTTATCAATGTACATAGTGTCACATGACTATTGCTGGTTGGAAGGCCTTTCATATAGCTCCTTATTTACTAGGAAGCATAAACAATACTTATTATAGCTATCTGAAAATAAACCCACGTTACCATATGAAATTGAAGCATAAGTGAAGTAAATAGAACTGGAATAGTGTGCACAGTCCGGGTAGTGTGATATGATTCTGTTTACCCAGCTCTGACACTTTCATTTCCTCCCTCCTCAATTTCTTCTAGACGTGAGGTATAATAAATATTTTTCATAAAAAGCTAAATTTTAATGTGAATCTTTGTATACAACAGATCTGCACAGAATACTTAAAGTTCTACTTATTTGAGAAACTGGAATAAATCCACTCTATTCCACCAGAAATATAAAGGAGTGATTCAAGGTTTTCATTTTTGGCTCCTAAACCCCAGAATATTTTTCAAATAAATTTCCAGTCAAACTTCATGGTACAGCATTGTGAGACTCTAGATGGCTCCATGGGAGCCTAGAGGATTTATATGTGTGAAATCCATGACCCTAAAAATTTGATAGTGTCTCTTTGATATCGGATAAACCTCAGGTCACTCAGCTTTAGATTAAGGATACATTTCTGAAATATTTACTACCAGTTGTAATGTTTATTATAGGTGTTATTTCAGAGAAGTCAAGAAGTTTGATCCCTAGCTCCCTTGGAGAAGTTGTACAAACACAGAATCTGTACCCCCTCCTGCCAGCTAGTTTGCTTTAATCTTATACTTAATTTGACGGCATTTCAGACCTGTTCTAAACTTGGCTAGCTAACGACTGGAGAAGATAGCTAGTAACTAATAAAATTTTCTTTGAGCTAAAACACTGTGTGGTTATACAATTCCAAATTGCTCTTTAGGCTGTAGTCCACTGTGCAATACCAAAACAGTTAAAGCTGAGAAAATACAGGCTCAGATTCGTCCAGTGAGATTGCCACAAGCAGTAAATGTTCAGAAGGATTAAAAGCAGAATACTATTTAAATAATATTTAAGCACAGTTACAGTGAGTTTCACTTATCCCTTTGAGTCTATGTTTTGATAGCTTCTTAGAGAAGTCTTTTTTTTCTTTTTGCTTTGTACACTTATTTAGCAATGCAATATACGGTTTCCCCATTCTTATGTTCATGCTTTTTATTCTCACTTTATGTCTCTATTTTAATTCAGCATCCTTTTTCTTTCCTTCATTATTGGTTTTTATTTCCCCATCATGCTTTTATCATGTATGTGATGTCAGCTTGTTGCCCATGTTGTCCTCAGGATTTCTTTGCAGTGATCATGGCACAGAATTCTTCCTCTGTTCTGATGTGAATGCTAGCATTGTCTCTGCATTGCTTGTTCCATAAGATCTGTGCTGCCTTACAGGTAAATAGCCAATAAATTTCACATTAGCTTGATAGACAAAGGGACTTAGTTGCCAGGTTTTTTTAAAAATGGTATTGCTTTCCCTCAGCTTTTCACACATCATTTCTACTTAAAAAAGAAAAATCAGGGAGTTGCCATCATATATTTATTGCATTACTCCACTTCCAAGCAAAATTCTGAGTGAAGTGCTACATGATCCTAAATTATAAATATGTAATTATCATAGAATCATAGAATCAACTAGGTTGGTAAAGACCTTTAAGATCATCAAGTCCAGCCCTTACCTCACAACTGCCAAGACCACCACTAAACCATATCACTGTGGACTTCATCTACATGGTTTCTGAACACTTCCAGAAACAGTGATTCCACCACTTCCCTGGGCAGCCTGTTCCAGTGACTGATCACTCTCTTGGTGAAGAAATTTTTCCTAATATCTAATTTAAACCTCCCCTGCCGCAGCTTGAGGCCATTACCTCTTGTCCTATCACTTGTTACCTGGGAGAAGAGAGTGACCCCCCCTCGCTACAACCTCCTTTCAAGTAGTTGTAGGGTGAGATAAGGTCTCTCCTGAGCCTTCTCTTCTCCAGACTAAACAACCTCAGTTCCCTCAGCCATTCCTTATAAGACTTATTCTCCAGACCCTTTACCAGCTTTGTTGCCCTTCTCTGGATGTGCTCTGACACCTCAATGCGTGTCTTGTAGTAAGGGCCCCAGAACTGAACACAGGATTCAAGGTGCAACCTCACCAGTGCTAAGTACAGGGGTATGATCACTGCCCTGGCCCTGCTGGCTATACTATTTCTAATACAGGCCAGGATGCTGTTGGCCTTCTTAGCTGCCTCATGTTCAGTTCTGTCAACCGGCACCCCCACATCCTTTTTCTCCAAGTAGCTTTCCAGCCACTATGCCCCTAGCCTGTAGTACTGCATGGGGTTTTTGTGATTCAAATGCAGGACCCAGCACTGCGCCATGTTGAACCTCATACCATTGGCCATAGCCCATCAATAATGGTAGTTATGATAATAAATCATAAGCAACTAATTCACAGGAGATGTCCTCTTTGACTGCTACGTATCTATTTCATGCTCATGAAAGATCATAGCTAAAAAGAACCTGAAAGGCCAGTTAGCTAATAACTAACCATACTCAGACACTGTATGTAGTACATCTTGATAGATCCTATCTAGTATGTGTTTAATCTGTTTTAAAATTTCCAGTAAAAAATTGGCTTGCGGATGCGGGGGGAGAGATGAAGCAAATACCAACGTTGTTTTTTGTGTTTCACAGCCTTTTTTATTACCAGCTTTTCTGATTCACAAACCTTCCTTCCCAAAAATGAAGCCCTTTACTGGTTGTGAATATTAACTGACCACTATGCTGCTTACAAACACATTTTAATTTGGGGAAGTATTATAATAGCTTTCCTTTTTCTAGATTTTTTTTTTTTTTTGGGTGGGAGCAGGTTTATTTGATTGTTTGCTTTTAAACCAGGTAAATGCACTTTTAAAAAGCTTTTTTATAGCTCATGTTTGCTAAAACTTACATTTTTAGTTTTGTCCCCTGGAGTCTCTCATATTTACAGCATATTTTAGGAATGGTTTCCGAACCAGAACACTTTATCCTACAATAAAAGCTGGCAAAAGCTTTTATGAAGCTTTAGGAATTGGTAAGAATTTAAGAATGCTTACCTCTTTCATGCAATATATACCTCATCAAAATGGTATGCTTTTTTGTAATGGAATCGCCTTTATCATAAACTTCAGATGATATATTTTCATCTCCATATCCTTCTCTGAAGTGCTGCTGACCACCTAGTCATTTTGCATTTACAAATTTGAATTTCTTTTCTGAATGCAATGTTATGCTCATGTCATCCTCAAGCTTTACTAATTCCACGTGTTTTCTCCAGTTTATCAAAATAATTTTGAGTTGTTGTTCTGCCTTGCATAATAGTCTTAACAGATTTTTAAAAAGAGTCTAGTCACTCCCTGACTGACTATCCATCATATTCTGAATATAGGGGTTAGGGTTTTTTACTCAGTTAAGTGTCCACATTCCAGAAATTAGATTTTGACTACATTTAAGTAGATTGCGTATCAGAGTTTAAATGTGCATGGTAGCAAACGATCTGCTAATATCAGCATTTATCACACTTTCCCCTTACACAGAAGCTAGTTGTCTTATCAAGGAAAGAAACTAGATTAGTTTATACTGGTTTTTCTTGATATAGCCCTATTGGCCATTTTTGTATCACCTTATTGACCTTCAATTATTTACAAATTGATGAGTCATTTTGTTCAGTATCTTTCAAGCATACGTCCTTATAAAGCTATAGTGATGCTGATATATTGACATAGCTTTGAGCTTAATAGTCAGCCATGGTCACCCAACCTCAGTTGTAAGTAGCAGCTTTTTCTATTTTGATGTTCTGGATCTCGTTCTCAGGATGTTACCTATTATTATTGACTTTGATTTCCTCATAATAACAGTTCTGATTATAGCTTTTTGAGCATCCTTTTAGATTTCCCACCAAAGGGTGGAATGTTGTACAATGAAATCTGAAGAACAGTAAACTGCTTTCACCTGCTCTCAGTATTTTCTGAAACAGCTCTAACAAAACTTTTGTTTTTCCACTGGTGAATGTTTCTAATTCCCTTTTTTTTTTTTTTTTTAACATCTTCCTGTTATAATTTTCCCCAGCTTCTTTCTCTACAGGAATACTTTCCCTCATAACTTTGGAAGTGGCTTAGAATCATTTCTGCAGGCAACTGAGACAGCCACAGGGCACCCTGCAGGGCAAGGTTCACACTTCAGCAATGATACTACACTGTGTCTGACAGAAGGCCTCATTCAGACAATTTCAGACATTCTAAGCTTTCCCATTGAAGAGTTTAAATCACAAAAACAGAGTTTCAATGTGCTGGCAGGCAAGAAACTCAGGAAAATCAATCCGAATGAATGAAAGGTATGCTTCAAAGGTGGGCATGTTAAAAATCAATGAACTCCCCAAACAGGAATAAAAATTGATCTTGCATATACTTACTATACTTCCCCTTGAAAACAAAGTATATAAAATTAAGACCGGTTTGGATTTTGAATCAGGTCTTCACAGAGCAGTTTAGCAACATTTAACGCTTTCAGAATTGATTCAGATTTCCTGAGAATTACTATATTAAGAAGATTCATTATTTCTTCCCTTTGTCTTCTGCTTCACTAGGCATATTGCTGCTACTCCAAACAAATATCAAAATATACTGAATGGTTAACATTTGTATGTTCTAGGTTTGTCTGCCTGGAGTTATAAGATAAAGAATTTCAGTAGAGGCATGAAAGCAGGATGTTAGATTAAGTTCTTTTTTTTTTTTTTCTCTTTTTTTTTTTTTCTCTTTTTTTTTTTCTCATGTTGCTTGCTAGAAACTTGCAAAATCCTTTTGAAATACTTTGTAAAGACCTAAACCAGTAACACAGGAGAAAAGAGCGAAAGGCATTTATACAAGGAAGCTCATGTATTCCCCTTACAGTCACTGAATTCTTCCTGCATCAGTCTAAAAAACTGGAATATATCTGAGTCTCTGCAAGACCAGAGGTGCCATTACCAGCGTCTGAAAACAGTGAACCAATCATGTTTACTGGATGTTGTCCAACACATGGATCAAAAAAACAGTTTTCTGTAGATATGTACATTTTTACCAATTTTCAGTTTGGCACACATTCTAGGGTAAGAGAAGTCAGGAGTAACTTTGCTGGCTTCCACTTCAGCAGATTAGCTCGGATCTAGAACAGCATTTCTGAAACCAGTATTTGTCCTCCTGGTAACAGGTAAAAAGAGACAGTAAGCCTCTTGTGGGGATTGCGCAGCAAAGACCCCAGGGAAGAAGAGACTCGGCTGGACCCAGCCATATGGAAGAAACTATGGACTCCCATGAGCATTTCCAAACTACACCTTGCTGAAGGCTTAGTCATCTCTGCTGGGGGTTGCCATCTATGAAAGACAAATCACTTTCCCCTATCACTGGGGTCTCAAGATTATAAATTGCATGGAACCAAATGCATAAGGAAAGAAAATGAAAACCACTTAAAATCCAGTTAAGAGGCTGATGCACTCAGTATTTTCCAAAAAATGTTAAAGACGTACTGACAGTAAACAACACTTTGGGAAATTTTATCGGGAGCGTTGTATTTAGAATACAATTTTTTGTAAATGGAAGGTGTTTTCTAACGAGCACAGCAGTGTTGCTATTTTACATACCTTAACGTATGGAATAACACTTGTCCATCTTATTTTCAAAAATAATTTGTTAAAGATTCTGGTGTGTTTCACACTGAGCGCGACCGAAGAAAACGCCAGGAAAACCGTCTTTCTCCCTCTGTAGCGGCTGCGGCACAAACCAGACCAGACCCTCGGTGAGATGCCAGAGGTATTTACAAGTGCAGCCGGGGACATTTCAGCGTCCCCCTTCAAACCCCCCGGCAAAACCCACACAACCCCCGCCGCGGCCCCTCCTCTCCTTTCTCCTTCCCGGGCGCTTGACACCCGCAGGCTGGGGCTTCGTGGGAAAGTCAGCGCAACAGCTCCCGGGGTGGGGGCATACACACGGAGCTGCCTCTCCGCCGCTCCCCCAACTTTCATTCATTGTTGGCGCCGCGGCTCAGCCCCCCGCCCCCCGCGATGGCCGGGCCGGGCCGGCCGGGGCTGGCGGCGGAGCAGCCAGTGAGCGCGGCGCGGGGCGCTGCGGGCGGGGCCGAGGAGGCGCGGCCCCGCCGGCCCTATATAGGGCGGCGCGTGGGACGCTCCTGGCTCCGTGGGAGCGGGACGGGGGGCGCCGCGCTGGGTTGGGCGGCAGAGAGCGCTCGGCTGGGTGCCGGCGGCAGTTCTGCGGGCGGCCGCGCTGGGGAAGCGCTATCCGCGGGCGGCGGCAGGCACCTTGCAGCGGGGAGGAGAGTCGGCCTGCGTACGGCGGTGCCATTCTATTGTTCAAGAGGAGAGACTTGGGGTGCGAGGGAAGGAGCCGGCGTGTCGCCTCCGTTCTCCCGCTTCCCCGCGCCCTCTCTGCCGTTTCCCTCTACGCAGGAGAAGCGCCGCCGCCAGGGAGCCGAGGGCTGGGCCGGACTGTTCGGCATCAGCACCAGCAGCTCAGGTGCACCGGTGGGATCAGGGAAAGGGGCGCAAATCCTTCCCGAGGCGCTGCGCCCCGGCGGCCTCCGGGAGAAGAGGAAAGTTGCTCCCATTCCTGCAGCAAGCTTAGGAGCTGCTGAACTGGCCTCACTTGGAAGGACTGAGCAGTTCCTACCTTTCCGATCAGGTGCCTTTGCCGCAGCAAAGCCACGGTATCCGGGAGACCACGGGGAGCAGAATAACGCCCCCCTCACTCCCCCCACTCTCGCCGCACATCATCTGTTCTCCGGCCTGTTTCGCCGTGCTCCCTGGATCACAGGAGGATCTATAGCTGTGATCTGTCACTGAGGAGAAGGAGGCCGTGGATGAACTCCCTTCTAGCAGGGCAACGAATCACTTCTCGACTGTTTATTATTATCGTGCTCTAGGACCAGCCCTTTCCTGCTAAACTTGGCTTGGGAGCTTACAGCAGGAGGGGGCGAGGGGGGTGGAAAGCCAAGCCCAACATCATCTCGTGTGTTTGACTTTTTTTTCCCCTCCCTCCTTCTTCGTGAGACAGTTTGATGAATGCCTGCGAGAGGGGTATGATTTGCTGAGGCGCCTCTGGCAGGGCGGTGTGTGCGCGGTGTCAGTCCCGCCGCCGCCCCCCGTGGGGCTGTGAGCGGCCCGCGACGGGGGACGCGCGTGGGAGCGACTGCTGCGCTGCGCGGGCAACGCAGGAACCACGCCGCTCGGGCGAACGGCGCTCCGCGGCCTTTAGCCGGGAGCCCAGAGGAGGGTCACGGCTTTGAAAGGCGCGAGGAAGAAGATAAGGAGCTAGCCTAACTCCGCCGCTTCACCTTCGCTGGGAGCGTGTGAAGACGAGACCCAAGTGCCGCCTCTCCCCGCCACCCGACGGGCTAAAGAGGGAGGGCCCGGGCCCGGCCCCCCTCCCAGCGAAGTTGCCTTCAGCCTCGGATCCGTGCCACCCACCTCACTTTGCCGGGGTTATTTTACTTGGCTTGGCTTTGGATAGAAGGGACTTCGCTTTCTCTGCACCCTGAAAGTTGCCAGAGTGTTCCCCGCGGCGAGGAGGAGGGCGGCGCGCCCCGTGCCTCCCCGGGGCCGAGGCCGGCGGGCCTCGGCTGGGCGGCAGCGGGCGGTGATGATGTGCGGCTGGGGGAAGCTCACCCTGTCCCTGGGGCTGCTGCTGGCGATGGCGGGCGAGGTGGTGCCACAGCCGTGCCCGGCGCAGTGCTCCTGCTCGGGGAGCACCGTGGACTGTCACGGGCTGGCGCTGCGCGGGGTCCCGAGGAACATCCCCCGCAACACCGAGAGGCTGTAAGTAACCCTGCTGGGGTGGCGGCGAGCGCCACTCGTTCCCTGGCTCCTGTCAGGGCTCCCGCCAGGGCTCCCGCCGGCTGGCGGGGCAGATGTGGCCCCTTGGAGGCGGCCCGGTTTGGGGTCCCGACGCTCTTTTGGGGGAGGGGGTGTGTGGCGTGTCCGTTTCCTTCCCTGCTGTTAGCGCTCCCCATTTCACGGCGATGCGAGGAGTCGCGGGAGAGGTGGATGTTGCTCCCAGCTGCTGCCTTTCATTCCGAGAAGCCACGGTGAGGAGCGCGGTTCCCGCCGCCGCGGGGAGCGGGAGCGGCGGGGCGGGCACTGCGGCCGCTCGGGGGGCGCCCCGAGGCGGCAGCGGCGGAGCGGCGTCTCCCCCCGCCGGCACCCATTTCCTGGCAAACTTCGCTATTGCGGATTTCTTCCCCTGAGGCAATGGGGAATGAGCCGGGCCGCGGCTCTCCGCGGACGCAGGCAGGCCCCTGGGCGACCGGCGGCGTTTCGCGGGCGAGCAGCACTCACTCCAGCCCCGGGGCCGCGGGGTTACCGCAGGGGGAGGGTGGCGCGGCGCGCTGCCGCCCGCTGCCCCGGGATGAAGCTGGAGCCCGGCGAGGCTTTGCCCGCATCCGTCTTGCGGCGAGGGCACGCTGGGGTGGCTTAGCCTCTTCCCATTTAGATGGCACCAAGTTTTTCCTGAACTGTGAGACCTCCCTCCATCCTCTTTCTGTGTTGGTTCGTGTACCCTTCGGCTAGGGGGGTTTTCTGCTCTTGAGAGTAAGCAAGCGTGTGGTTGGTTACTTTTATCATATCGGGTTGCCTTTTAAAAGTGACTGAGGAGTAGAAGAGGTAAGCACGTTATTATCTCCAGTAAGTCATTTGAATGTTGGTGCATGAAAAAGGGCAATTATTTATTCCTCCTCCCCCCGCCCCCAGCTCCTTTGGGAATGAACTGTAATTGTTAGAACAGTTTCCATGTAGAACCACTTCCTAATGGCTTACCTCTGGAATTGTGAAGTCTGGTTTTATTTGTAATGATTGATACTGAGGGATTTACACAGCTTGACCCCAAAATTTTAAGAAAAAGGCGCATATACTCCCGAAGTAACGTTAAGTATTGCTGAAGAATGAACAGAAATCCTAGGGCCTAAATAGTTTTCTATCGGTTCTGAATGCGCTTTGCTTTCTGCAGTCAATATAGCTTCCCGTGCAGCAAGTGAAGAGTTTAGTTTTCATAAAATCATGTCTCCAATCACTTATTCTCTAAACAGTCTCATGCTTGTTTGGAAGCTAATGTTTGCTATAGGAAATTAAGCTCTGTTCCGCCTTTGTAGTGATACTGTGAAAGCTGAAAGTTGCCTAAGAATGGTGAAAATTGTCTTGATTTCATTCTTAGTTTTCGTAACAAATACTGTAGCACATATATATAGTAGCTTCAGTGGTTTTCTAAATGCACTTATAACCATGTTCAGACAGGTTTTGACTTAAATATTGGTAAAGATAAATATGAACTTTATAATGGCAGTCAAAACTGACTTTGTAAAGGTCTTATTACAAAGTTTGCAACTACTGCTTTCAAGATAAACCTTTGTTCAGTCACTTGGAAGTGAGGAACTCACACAGTGTTAGTTATAGAAATGGTTTGTTTGGTTCATTTAAGTCTCCTAATTGCTCAAAATGCTGTGCTCATGAAAACAAACAAAACAAGTTAAAAGTAACTTTTGAGTGTTTAATTTTGCTGCTTATAAATTATTTTTTTTAGGGATCTTAATGGAAATAACATCACAAGAATCACCAAGACCGACTTTGCTGGTCTAAGGCACCTTCGAGTTCTGTAAGTTTGCTCTTCCTATTACTGATAACTTCTAGATTGAACTGGCTATCTTTCAGTTTATCGGCTGCATAGGTTAACACCTTTTAGCTACTGCATCTGTATTTAACACCCTCCCTCTCTGAATCCCTCCCCCCCCCCTTCCCCAGGTTATATACTGATATGTATAAGTTAGCAATTGCCTGAAATATTATTTGTTTAAATTTTTATAATCTCTGATTAAGCTTATGAGGGAGCGCAAGGACTCAATTTGGCATGTAGCTTTGCTAAAATTGGTTGAATTACTGTTGGAGTGACTTAAGGTTAGAAAACATAGTTCACACTGAAAAGAGGTACTCTCAACCCAAAATATAAGGAAATTAATTAAGAAAAAAATGTTCTTCATGTACTGAATTTAAAAGCAAATCGCAGGTGATGATTATTGCTTTTCTACAGTTTCTGGTCCAAAAGGAAATGCTTTAACAGTGAATTTTTGGAAGGAATTATTTCTTTTGGTACTCTTGTGAACACTTTTGTTTCAAATATTATGAATGTTTTAAAATTCTGTGGGGACTTGTTTTTTGGGTTGTTTTTTTGGGTGGGGGGAGAAAAATGTAATACCATCTTTAAAATGCTACGTAATTTATGTAGCTAATTTGTTAAAGCTATTTAATTTGAACAAGTAGTCATATAAAATCCTTTTCCATTTCTCTCTGAAACAGAATATGTTGTAGCAATTTTTAATATATTTACAAAAGTACTGTTACAGTTACAATCTCTGTGCAGTCTTTTACTGGTGTATTCTCCCGACACCACACTTCAGTATTTTTTTTTTTGGTGTTCTCATGTGAGACTAGTGTTGCCTTCAAGCTGTTCAGCCAGAGTCTTGTAACTTGCCCAGGAGCACTGATGTATGTCCGTGTGTACACACAGCATGTATGTATATGTGTGACTTTTCAATTTTGGATTATTAAGTAAATGAGCAAATGTAGTATCTATCCCTGCTTCTTTTACTGAGGATTAGATGATGGGTCTGGAAGGTTAAAGCATGTGTCACTCTAATAACTGTTGTGCTGTTTTAACGAATATATGGTTGTCTTTAAATGACTACTGTTAATGCAACAAGTTGTCTTGGAGCTATTAGAACTTATGTATAAAAATGTCTATATTTCAGTCAGCTCATGGAGAACAAGATTAGTACTATTGAGAGGGGAGCATTCCAGGATTTAAAAGAGCTGGAGAGGCTGTAAGTATTTTGATTTCTAAACATAAGAGATTTTAGATTTTTTTTTTTAATCAAATCAGTTGTGTATACTCAGGCCTCTGATTTTTTTTTTAAGGTTTTTTGGTTTTGTTTTTTTTTTTAAACTTGGAATATCTGTCCTAATTGAGACATAAGAAAATAAATTCTCAAGCAGTATGTATGTGACTTGGCCAGGGGAGAGCTTTCATGAGCGGTCCAGATTTGAAGTGTAAACTGCAATTACTTTGTAGGCAATGGCTTGGGTACTATGAAATCTCTTCCCTTGAATAAACAAAGGCTTTTTCAAAAATGAATACAACTAAAAAATGCCTGTTATCTGAAGTGTACCATTAAATGTTTCTTGGAGATGTTTGATGTTTTATATAATGTCTTATTGGAAGTGATTGCTAGTTATAAAGTGTTGTCCTGTTACATAGCGTAGAAGCAGTAATTTAATTCTGCTTCAGTTTTTATATGATTGGAGCTTTTACTAAGGTTTAGAAAAATAAGAACTGCTAGTTCTCAAAAATTAATTGGATTTGGACTGAGAAAGAAAAATGAGTTCTGTGGGAAGAGAGAATGGAGTGGCAATGAAAGGATCTTGTTTGGTGAAGTTGAAGTGCAAACACCTGCGTGGTTGGACAGAGAAAATGAGTAATTCCCAAAGGGTTTCAGCTTTTTATTATAGTTGCTTAATTTTCAGTATGTGTCTTAGTTTGTTGCACTTCCTACAATGAAAATGTTTTTAAAAATGCATTTTACAACTTGGGACATCTGATGGGCGAATGCTGATTGTTGGATATAGTTTCAGTCTGGATCTAGGAAAGTCAAAGATTGCCCTGTGTTCATGTATGTTTGTGTAAAACTTTGAAGTGATGTCTTCATTATTAGGCATCTTAGTTGCTGCATTTTCATTATATCACCTTTTCTTTAAGCATGCATCTGAGATCTTGTTTAGCTTTTCACTTGCTGTTGCTTTAACTTCATAAAAGTATTTCTACTTTATTGAAAAGCAGCATTGCCTTAGACATTCCGTTTGTCTTTATAGCTGTGCTCTGTATCCGCAGCTGCTGTGTGTTTAAAACAAAACCTCACAAGCCATTATGGTTTGGTCATATAGACAAAGCTATTCAAGAGACTTAATAACCACCAGTGTAATTATGGTATTTCTGAAGTCGTTGATATATCATGTACTTGAGTTAATTATCTCCTATTTTCAAATAAACCAAAGTAACTTTTTGACCTAAAAGTTGAAAGTGTTTTTATATAGTACAATCTTTTTTGAATGAATTTTAATGAAATTGATGGCTCTTAGAAATGCATGGTCAAATTTTTTCAAAGTTGTATTACAGTACTTAATGCAATGCTTTTACAGAATGTGTTTTAAATTTTGTACAAAGAATAGAGATTTAGTATATCTTCTCCTGCTGAGAGATGTACTGGAATAATATATACACATTCCTAAATTAGATTTATAGCTAAAAAATTAACCAGCAGTGTAGTTCATATTGCAGAAGTACACATATATGAAACATTTATAAATTTTAAAAGATTTTTCTCTTCATTGTGAATGTGGCTTGACACCAAGACACCAAATACTTGCCAAGTTTTAAACCAGTATGTAGTCAAATTTATTTCTTGATTATCTAGAACCAAGATCCTGCTATGTGATTTAAAATAATTTTGGAAATATTGTTCAGAAGTTGTCATAATTTCAAGGCATTTAATGTAAGATTTATGAAGTACAGAATTGCAATACTAGAGAAAAAAGAACATTGGTAGTTAAAACTTGTCTATGTTCACATTTTGCCATTGTTTTCTTTTTAAGTTTTTTTTGTCTCTTGATAAATTCATAAAGTCTTTGGAAAGCTATGGATATTTTCCAGTTACATAAGACACTAATTCTGAAGAGAAATTCTGATAATTGTCTACTTTTGTGGGTTATTTTTATTCACTCTTCAGCAGGCAAGCTGTGACATTTGAAAGTTTTTAGTCATTTAGGCTGACAAAGTTAGATTGTTTTGTCTTTGGAATTATTTTGCATCTGTTCCAGTTCTTGTCAGAGTTTCTTTAAGTTGCTGGAATTCAGTCATTGTTAGGTGTGTGGGTGACTTGTAATTTGAATATATATGCAGGATGTCTTTAAACTGCCCCAGCTGTTGGCAGAGAGCAAATATTTCATATTTGTGAGGAAAAGCTGAGAAAATTCCTCTTGTTTACAATTGCCAAGTCCATCTGATGAAGGCGCATTGTTATCTGACAGCCAATTCATCTCCTTGGGATTCTGAATTAGAAATGATTTCTTGGGAAACTTGTGGACACTTCCTTCAAGTATTTTCTTTTCTACATTAAACAGCAAGCACTTTAAAGCTTTTCAGTTTTTTAAAATACGTAAGTGTAGATGTCACATTTTTGCTGTGAATGCAGTGTGCCAAACAACTGTGAAATACCTGATGCAGTCCTCTTAGCATGCCAGTGGAAGGTGTAAGTGCACCTTACTGCAGCTTAAATGAACTTGATTTAGTTTACGAGGTTGTTTACGTGTGGTGTTTCTTATGATGGATTATCTTGTGCTAGTGTATACAGGCTCAGTTTTAGAACATGCTTCCTGTAGTTCAGTATTCTTCAATATGAAGAGCAGACTTTCACAGTAGTTTCCCTTTGGGGGGAAAAGTAATCTGTCTCTTTAGGCTAAGTGGTGCTTTTGGATTTTTTGTTTCTAAACTGGAATTTCCGTTACAAAATAATTTTTTTAAATCAGTTACTCTAATTTCCAAGGAACTGTTTGGTTGGATGAGTTATCACGAATACTCATTTGTAGATCTGATCATTCAAAACACTGTGTGTCCTCAACCCATTTTAAGGCAAGTGAAGACCTGATGCACTTTTCAAAATTAATCTGAAGAAACTCTCAACCTTCTCGTCAGCAGGCAACTATAAGACATGATTTGATGAAATCTATGTATATCTCAAGTCGACAGTACTATTTTTCTTATAGCTTAGTAAAGGAACAACAACAGTCTACTACACTAGGTATATGTGGTAGGACATCAAGCTGTTCAGATGCAGTATGCTCCATAACTGGAATTTGTGTCATGCCAGTATAATTGTTGAAGTGCAATGGAAGCAAAAACCACAATAAATACTGCTGTAACAAGTGTTTGTTGCTACAGCAGCCTTGCTGTAATTCTGAAGTAAAAATACTCAGTTAGCAATAAATGATTGTGTAGTAGTGCTTGCTACATAAGAAATGGGAGGGAAAGCAAGATTAAAAGTAGCAACTTAAGCAGGTAAGTTTTGGGTTTGTGGAGAGTTCAGTGGCTGAAGAGACACTGGTGAAGCTGAAGGTGATTTTACTATAGGACTTTAAGTTGGATACTTCTCTGGAAAGTTTTCAGTCAAATGGGTATATATTTCAGTGTTCACTTGGGTATAATCTTGTGTGAAGACTCAGATTTTAAAGGTTACTAGCTCTGGTCCAAACCAATTTGGTACAACACTGCCTGAGCTAGGAAGCCTGCCGTGAAATACGGCTTTCTTCACAGCCTGTGTCTGGAATAGCTGAGTTGCATGGTCTGTGTTGTATAAATGCTCTGTATGCTGAAACAACATTCTTTGAAATTCAGTACATACAGCCTATTTTTCAATCAGCCTTTGTGTACATCCTGAAGCAGTGTCAAAAACTCTTGGATTAATTATGATCTTGTCTGTCCTGCATTTAACATCTGCAAGGCTTTCTATATTAACTAGTAACCTGCATGATGAGCCCATGCTTCTATGAGTAGGCCTTTAAAGAGTATATGGCCCTTCAGTACATGGAAGGTCCCATAAAGAAAGGATCAGGATTTGACCTGTTATGTTTTCTGAACCTCTCTTCTATAGACAGCATTCATGTGTCACTGGTGGGTTTCTGTATGTTTCATGACAGAAAGGCCATAAAAGGTCAAGTAAGGAGAATGTGCCCAGCATTTTAGAGTTCTGGAAACCACTGCTTATTATGGGAGACAAAACCTTTTGAAATGATTCCTTGTGAGAATGTGAAATTGAAAGATTGTTTCTTTTTTCTTCATAAAGCTGTCATCTTGAGTGTGATGCTTATAATGGTTTGAAATAGTCTCTTAAGAAAACAAGAGGAAGATAAACTGAAAATCTCAAGTTTCTGAAAACTAAAACTATTATTAGACACAGCTTTAAAAATGTTGTTTAAAAGTTGTTGTACCTGAGACCAGCACCTTCTATGGTGTTACAGCAAGTGCTCCCAGTGAAGTATCCCAGTGTTTTTACAAGCTATTGTCATCTGGAGGGAGGTGTAAAATTTGAAGACAGCTGCTGTAGACTGTTGAACCAGTTCTATTATAAGCTACTTCAGTCTAAAATTTCCTTACAATCCTTTGTACTCCAGAAATATAATGTAGTCAGGTTTTGAGAGAAGTATACTATTCACTTGTTAACACAGCAGTGCAGTGACCTTTTAATTTAGGAAATTTTTGTCTGATAGGAACACTGTTTTTAATCATAATTTTTTCTAGTAATTTTTCTAGTCGAGATGTCAGCTATTATGCGAAGACTATGCTAAACATCCTAAAGCTATCAAGATAGGAAGAGTTTGTAGCAATCATTTGAAAACTACCCTCATTTTTCTTCCTCTGTTTGTGAATAATCCAGTGGGGCAGCAGTATGCCTCTAAAATGCTAATTTAGAGTCTGATTCTGTAGACATTTACCACTTGAATTACTTGGTTTGCATGAGTAGTCCCACTGATTACTCTTGTGAGAAAGGTTACTTGTGTGGCCTAATAAGTTTCCAGGCTAAGCCCATCACTCCCAATATTTGCATTGAAAGAATTTACTTTCTGAAATATCTATTTATTATCATAATAGTTCTAAAGAGTTATCTGTACAGACATAAAAAAAACCCCAAAAAACCCAAACCCCATAAGCAAACAAAAAACCCCAAATCAAACCCCAAACACTGTGAAAACCATTTATGTTGAAAACTAGTGTAGAGGTAAAATGTTACTGTCTCAGGCTCTAGAATAATTTCTGAGTTAGTGTTTGACCTAAATATTTACACATGCCAACCCCCCCCCCCCGTAAAACCTAGCCTCCTTCTTGAGGTACATGGTGCGTAAGCTGAAATCCTGACTTCAAGAAAAGAACGCTGTAAGGATAGAACATGAAGTTGGTACTTGAAATAGGTTTTAAATTGAAAGCTATATTGTATTTTCATGTTTCTTATAGTGTATCACTGAATGATGGAGAAAGAAGTATTTTAAGAATTAAATATTTTGTTACAGTTCATGCATTTTTTTTTTAAGCTTCTACAATACAATTCTGAAAACAGAAGGATTGTCTGCACTTGCTGTTTATTGGGGATCCATCTCTGCAAATACATTAAAACAAGTTATCAGAGCTTAAGATGAAGAGTATGTGTACTTAGGAGTGTACTTACAAGTGTTTGGTGAAAATTATTAAAGTTTTGTTCGTGCTGCTGATGAACAGTTTAAAACTTATAGATGTGCCAGCACAGATGGAAATGTATATTTCAACTACATAGTTTCAAGGGAAAGTTTCGTTTTGTTGTTGTTTTTATTTTTGGGGTTTTTTTGTTTGTGTTGGTAAACAAATGGAAGTACTGCTTAGCTTCCTTTTCTGGTTATAAATCTACATGCAAAACTGCTATGCTTGCAGCTTCCACAGCAAGAGCTTAATTATAAATTCAATACGGAGTAGTCAATCTTGTCAATGATATTAAATAGGGTTCAGTATAATAAAGTAGGTTTTAGCTGCATTTCACATACTGCATAGTCAAAGTTATCTGTTTGGGTTATAACCTAGTCTGATAAATATGTTAAACCATTAAGCTTGCTTTGAAATCGTAAAACCAAAATCACAATCTCTGAACATACAGTATTTTGCAGAGAATCTCACCTTACAAAGACATGCATAGCAGGATAGACTAAGAAATAAAATGTTCCATCTAGGATAAAACATGTTTTCCAGAGGTTAAAATAAATCTATTTGTTAACTTTTTATTGTGTATTGATGTGCGGCATAAGGTTGCAGTTTTATTCCAGTTATTTAACTACCTCTATCCATAGCATGTAACTTCCAAATAGGGAAATAGTAACTTCAAGGAGAGGAATAGCAGGATTTTCTATAAGCCTTTAAATGTGAGCTGAATCAATAAATTAATCTCAGAATAATTAGTTTTGGTCTGAAATTTTCTTTCTGGTTTTGAATTTCTGATATTTCAGTTGCAGAAAAGAAATATTGAAACTCCCGTTTTCATTTCTACAGAGTTACACGATCAACGTTCAGGAGCAGGGACTTTTGGAAAAAATGCCAAATGTTGTCTATTTTTATGATGCAGTTTTAGCTGAAGCAAAACTTGGTGGGTTTTTTTGTTTGGTTGGTTTTTTCCCAACTTACATATGCTTGAGTGTGAAGTTTAAAGGTTATTGTGGAATTTTAGGACCCTAGTGAAAAAGTGCTATATTAGCAGCGGAGTCACTCCTACTGTTCCAGGAATCATTTGTCACAATCATAGCCAAAAGAACAGCCAATAAATGAACAGAATTTCATCTAGTTGTGCTTGACTGTATGTACTCTCAATGGAAACAGCTCTTTTAGCAGTAAGACCTTATATTATATAGAATGAAGGTTGTACTGAACTCTTAAAATGTAATCTTATGTCTTTAGCTAGAAGTTAGTCTCCAGTTTCTTTTCTCACTGAGTCCTGGTCTTTGTTTTGGTGTGCAAGTTTGTTACTGAATCCTGAGAATTATTTTTTTTCAGTTGAGGTACATTCTGAACAGTTTCTAACTATTGCAACCAGGAAGGGGTAGTTTGGACTGCCAAAAACCTGAGGTGCTAATGCATGTGCTTGTTTTTTAAGGCTGCTTGATGTTTTGATTTTCTCCTCCTTAAAGCATTGATACTTAATGATGTGTCTGGCTTCTCTCTGAATGTATGAGCATTTGAAGGGTTAATACCTTCATGTGTGTGTGATAGGTAGCGGAAGAATAATGAGGTAGAGAATATGGTTTTTGAACAGCCCTGAAGGGCGGGAACAGTTATTCCTTGTTAATCACAGATGTGAAAAATCCTTCTCTTTGCTAATCCCACATAGTTTAAGGGCAAGGCATAGCACATTCCTCTTCTTAGAACAAGGAGACCAGAAGGCCTGTGGTGCTAATCACTTACTGGAGGAATGCGAGACCATCTTACATGAATTGTACAGGGACACCTGTATTTATAGTTTAAATAAAAATAAATAAAAACAAACCCAAAACAAACTACAGTAATTATTCTGTATTAGCAGACTTCTGTCGAAGGAACTTCAAAGATCTCTGAAAATTTCTGTTAAATCAGAAATAGGAAAAAGCTCTCTTTGAAAATGCTATTTAAAAAGATAGTGTCCTACAGAATTTTAAAAATCGGATTATAGCTACACTTTGAAGAATACTATGAAATGTTTGATAAAACAATGAACAATGTTCTTTTAAAAGTCTTGTACATGTCTGCTATTATTTTTAGTATATTTTATTCATCTAACTGTCTTTCCTTGTGGGGCTCCCTTTATAGGTCTAGAAGTCAAACTGCAGTGAGAAGTCCTGTTTGCTCTTTGCAGACCTTTTTACAAATTCCAGGGCAGGAAGGCTGTTTATTTTTCCCACATCTGTTTTGTGCTCCTCCTTTGTGACACTGTTTGCTGGATGCTCCTCTTTCTTGCTTTCTCTGAAATGGGTAATTTGCACTGTTGCAAAATGTTGAAACCAAGTCTGATTCTACAGAACTGTTGTAATGTTTTTGTTTCAAGTAGCATTTGTGTTCAGAAACTATTTTAAACTGATGCTGTAGAGCACTGATGTTAAAGCTTACAACTAAAGCTACATTTTAGTTTTACTCTGTAAAAGTTATATTTATCTATTGCAGAGCCAGTGCAATATTAAAAAAAAAGAAAAAAAACCCCAACAAAACAGGTTTAATGTTAAATGGCCACAGGTGAAAACTAGGTTGTCATTGTGTTTTAATCTAACATATTTGAAAGAACTTTTAAGGCACTTCTTGTTTCGACTGCAGAAGGCACAGTTCTATCTGGAATTTTACGGTTGAACTCCAAAATGTATGAGGGATCTGGCTGCATGGCTGCCGCTTCAGTGACTCATACTCTTATATTACCTCACTTATTATGAAGAGCGTTTGAAACTTCATCAGAAGAAACACTTTATTTTCCTTCGTAATATGTAGTGCAATGTGCTGGCTTGTCTTTAATAATAGTCTGGACTGATAGTAAAATACAGTGTGGAAAAGTCTCCCTTAAGTTTTCTGTAAGATGCACCAACCTTTCTGATTTCAGTTTGGCAGGGTGCCTGTACAGGTGCTATAGAAAAATACTGAAATGAAGACTTACTGTGATAATTCAGTGCCAGAAAGACAGGTACAAGCCTATCTGGAATATCTGCAGGCTCTTCTTGCCTTTTTAAAAGAAATCTACCTGAACTCCAGATAAATTCTGTTTAATGGAGCAACTTCCCCTCCCCTCTTTGTGTGTGTTTTTTTTTTTTTTAAACTTGGATGTAATTCCAGGTATTGTCAGACGTCAGCCTTGCTTCATCTGATATGTGATCCTCTTTCTTTATGGAGGTTTTGTAACTTATGTTTTCTTCTTTGTGGTACACTTTATAGAATAAAATCCAATGGATTAGCCTCACAGGATTGTGGATGTTTGAAGGAGCCTCTGTAGATAGTCCCATGCCACTGATTAATGCATGGTCGATCAGAGCAGATGGCTGAGGGCTGTTTCCGGATGGGTTTTGAATGTCTCCAGTGATGAAGAATCCACAGTCTTTCTGGGCAACCTGTGCCAGTGTTTGACAACCCTCACGGTCAAATACTTTTACATTTAAATGTAATTTCCTGTATTTTGATTTGTGCCTGTTGCCTCTTGTCCTTTCACTGCTCACCTCTGAGAATGTGTGGCTTGGTCTTCCTTAATTGTGAACTAGGTGCATCACTTATACACATGATATATTTATACACTTTTGAGATTCCTCTGAGCCTTCTCCTTAGGCTGAACAGTCCTGGCTCTCTCAGTCTCTCTCTCTGTGGCAGGTGTTTCTATCTGCTTAATCATCTTCATGGCCCTTCTCTGAACTTGCTCCAGTATGTCCATGTCTCTCTTGTAGTGGAAAGTCCAGCACTGGGTACAGCTCTCTACATGTCTCATGAGTGCTGAGTAGAGGGGAAGGATCACCTACCTTGACCTGCTGGCAGTACTCTTCCTAATACAGCCCAGGATGCTGTTGGCCTTTGCTTCAAGTGCATATTGTTGGCTCCAGTTTAATCTTGTTCACCAGAACCCCAGACCTTTCTCTGATTTTCAGTTTGTTCTTCAGTGTATGCTGGTGTATTGGGTTCTTCCTCTTTAGGTGCAGGACATTGCATTTTCCTTTTGACCTTCATGAGGTTCTTTTTTGACCAGTTTTCTAGCCTGTCTGGATTCCTCTGAATGGCAATGTGCATTCCCCTTGCATCACTCATTCCTTCTAGGTTTGTATCTTTTGCAAATGTAGTGAGGGCATACTCTGTCCCATCTTCCAGGTTGTGGATGAAGATGTTGAACAGTACTGGCTCTGGTACTTACCCCTGGGTTTTATCACTAGTGACTGTTCTCCACCTGGACTTTGTGCCACTGATCACAGCCTTTTGAACTTGGCACTTCAGACAATTTTTCAGTCCACCTCACCAGCTGCTTTTGTAGCCTTTACTTAATCAGTTTGCCTACGAGGACAACTGTTATGAGAGACTGTGTCAGAAGCTTTACTGAAGTCAAGATAAATAACATCCACTGCCTTCCTTTTGTCTGCCAAGTTACTTAATGTAGGAGGCTAGCAGGCTGGTCAGACATGATCTTCCCAGTTGTAAATCTGTGCTGACTATTCCCAGTCATCATCTTGTCCTTTCCGTGTCCAGAAATAGCTTCTTTTTTGCCCTATCACGTTCCCAGGCATTGAGGTGAGGCTACCCAGCCTCTATTTTCCTGGGTTTTGCTTTTTTTTTCCACAACTTTTTTAGTGCCACAGGCAAAATTAATAAGAGTAATAACCAGCTATTTATAGATTTTTTTTTTTTCCCCTTGAAACAATAAGGAATACAGGAACTTCCAGAAAATAGCCATAGGTTTTTCTTTTTTTTTTTTTGTAGTAAAAACAAAAAAAGCCAAACCCCAACTAAACAAAGAGCTTTGATCTAGCTGGAAAAAGAAGCAAAGTAAGTATTGACTCCTGATTTTCTGTGCAAAGTAGTGTTCTGCATACCGTATGGATAATTGATTCAGGTAGGAGAGGAATGTGGTAATTCTGGGCTTGACATCAGTGCCATGTGAGAAGAAAATGAAGGACAAAATATGTTAGGTTTCAAGTTGTATACATTAGTACAAGGTAGTACTACAGTTTGCAAAGTAACTTTCATCACTTCCTACAGAAGTAAGAAACTGAGTTTGTAGTATTGCAGTAGCATCTATGTTCTTCCTTGCAGAACTTTTTTTTGCTTTTATTAAGATGTCTAATTTGGTATTTCATGTTATATTGAAACTTAGATATCTTTGGTAGTCACTACTTAGCCTGGAAAATGGAGCCTCAATTAAAGTGGTTCTTGATCTGGAGAAAATTTTGACTTAGGCATCCAAATGCTGTAAGATCAGCCTGGACTTCTCAGATTCCAGTTTTTATTCATGTGGTCAGTTAACTTGATATTGCTAGATTTAATGAGATTAGTTTGACTAGGGACAAGAAGGTGTTTGCAGAGAACTCTTTATGGAAATACTGGCATGATCTTTTGCTTAGGTCTTAATTCTTAGGCCTTCTCACTTGATGATGTGTTCATGCAAGTCACATTCACAGACAGCATTTGCCAAATGTGTTGAGGTTCAGTAGATTGTGGCTTTGGACATGGATGCACAGATGTTCTTTGCCTCTGGCAGAAACAGCAGCACATTTTTATATAGAAGAGCAATAAGGCTTGCCTTCCTTGCAGACATAAGTGTAAGTCAAGCTCTGTGTAAAGTTCTCTGGTGAGGAAATAGGCATCTCCTATTCTGATATCTATTATTCTGACCCTATATATCTAGGGTCAGGTTTTTATGTCTTCATGGTTAAACCAGTTCACAGAGATGATTCAGGTGCTGTGTGCTAGCTTTCTTTGCTAAGACACTTGGGTAATTTTATAGGTTGATTCTGTATATCCTGAGCTCATAAAGCCTGAACTGGTGTTAGACCTTCCCAGCTAATGCATATCCCTGTAACATGTTGGAACTACTTGAGGAGTCTGGTAGGCTCTGTCCTTGTGAGTGGACGTATTGTTGAATGAACACTCTTATGATTTACTTTTTCTGTTGCATGGACACACTCACGATTTTCTTTATCCTCCCCCCCCCCATGCATGAGTAATGCTGGATCACAGTGACTGTGGCATGATAACTTGGGAGAGATGTCAGAATGGATTGATGGCATAGCCAGGTTGTTTACTGGCATGTCCTTTAATTTAAAATTGAAATATAATTGAAATGAATGCTTTTAACATTTATGTATAGTTTGCAAATAAGCTTCAGTGAAAAGATGTTATATGGTATTTTTAAATGGGTGATAGTAATGTCTTCTGCTGACAAACAGTGGGTGTGGATGTTGTTCCTTTTGAAGAGTAAGATTTCCAAGCTATGCAGTGCTGTGTTTGTATGTGCAGATAGGGTATTTACTACTTTCAGCTAGCTTCAAAGGAGGAATGAAAAAATGACTTAAGCTATCATTAACTTTATGTGACTTTGGAAGCCTTCTATCCTCCTTCCTGAAGCAATGGTGGCAGAATAAAATGCATCTGTGCCTTGTATTTAGAGTTTCGGAAGGTTCTTAGTCTTTATCACCCAATGGGATAGGCTGTTTCTAATTAAAGATTTATGATTTCCTTGGAACAGCTCTTGCCTTGAGAAGTTAGTTAGGGGGCTAGAATTATACCTACTTGAACTAAAACCCCCTGGAAGATGACTTGTGGGGGATGAAATAGCAGCCTTCCCAGCACCTATGATGCAGTTATCAAAAAGCTCAGGCTAGGCTCATTGCTGTGGTGAGAGAAGCATAACTTGAAATGAGAGGTTATGACTCTTAGAAGGGCGAAACTTCCTCATCATGAGGACAGGCAAGTACTGGAACTATTTAGTGAGGCTGTGCAGTCTCAGACAGCTGCTCTGGCTGTATGTTGTAGATTACAGTGAGATCGGTAGCAGGTTGCAGTGAAGGCTGTAACCAAGTCTGGGAAATAAATACAGACCTGTTTGTGAATTACAGCAGCAGATGATTACATTGCAGACAGTGTAATTAAGATTTTCTTTTTCTTCCTCTTCCCCTCCCAACCCCCCCCATGCATGAGTGATGCTGGATCACAGTGATTGTGGCATGACAACTTGGGAGAGATCTCAGAATAGATTGATGGCATGGCCAGGCTTCAGTGGGTTAAGATATGTGTTACTGGGAGAGTAATGGGATCTTGCTGCAGTCTACCTCTAACTCTGTCATCTACTACATATCCTCTGGCTGCTTGTAGATGACATGTAAAACCCAGATATTTGCCCATTTCTGCAAGGCCTAGCCTCTTCAGAGCCAGTAACTCAAATTAAGACAATTTTTTTGCTTACCTTACTGTTGTCTGCTTCACAATGTAACCTATTACTTGCCTGTACTTACTTTTTATCTGCCTATTGGTATCAAGCTTCCTTTTAAGAGTAATTTCACCTGTTGTCTGTCAGGATTTTCCTTCCTTATTCTTAAATGATCCTTCTGTATACTACTTCTATCACTTCACTTTGAAGAGCTTTTCTAGTTTTTACTGTGTTTAGAAGACTGAGCTCTGGGAACTTTAAGCTGAACTACTTTAAATGCTTTGGTACTTTAGGTAGTATGTGGAATTTGCTTAAATTCATTATGAAGAGCTCAAGTATTTACCTGTGCCAGTATGTCAATTTGCCCAATGTTTTTCCTAAAGATTCATTTGGGAACAGAAGAAAGCTATGTATACTTGCAACTGTGCCTCAGCTTTCTTAAACTGAAAGAATGATACGATGTTTCTGACTGTTGCCAAGGGACTTTGCAGTTCAAGGTATTGCAGTGTTAAGAGATTCTCCAGTACACTTTTTTGTTGCTTACACCGCTAACACTTCATCTCTTCTGCGCAATCTGCCATTGCTTGAGGAATACAGATTTTTCTAGCTCAGTCTGGAAACTGAATGGTAGCAGTATGGAATAGCTCATCACTGTTCCTCAGTGCTTCACCTTGAACTTCATGTCAGGTCTGGAAAGCAGGTCAGTTGATGAAACCAGAATTTCTCTTCTCAGGGTGTTCTGGGGGAAATGCTGCCTATTAGATAGCTGCAGTGAGGCCTCTGCCAGCACACATTGAAAGAAAATGTGGAGTGTTTCTGCTTGGTCTTACACTGCAGTAACTGTGGTTCTTTGCAGTATGTAGTTATGAATCCATCTGTGCTTACCTCTGGTTTCAGTTCTGGGGAGAAAGGGGATCGTGCTTTTCTCGCTCTTGTTCCATTATGTCTTTGTGTTCTGGATAGGTATTGCTATTTCAGAAAAAATTAAGCATGAGGTCACCTGAAAAGGTGGAATTATTGGAGAACCATGCATGTTGGTGAACTGTTTTAAAATAGGAATGTGTTTTCAGAACTCTTAGTGTGATTCTGTCTCAAAGATTTGAGAACTCTTAGTGACTGGTGAATTGGAAGTTGTCGTGTACTTGGATGCTAGCCTGTGTATTCCAGATAAGCCCCGTGTCCTTTTTAATTAATTCATTGTGTGTGAATTCATAGTGTTTTTTAAAACTGAACTATCTATTATAATCTTGAAAAGTTAATTTCAGTGAAGTTCAGTTCATAAAATCTTGTAGAAAACTTAAGGACTGCAAACTGACCCCTTTGAAAACATCTGTTATAACTTGTTAGATTTAAAGAGTAGCTGAAGCCTCTTTCTGAAGTATGATAAAGGATATATTTCCCATAATTTCCTTCATGAAAGGTAGCAATATTTGATATTCTTGGGCACAGGCAATAAGTAATGGTCAGATTTTTTGTAGAAAAGTTTAGTTTTAAAAAAACTTAAAGTGGGATGGAAACATTTGGAGTAGAAGCTAAAAATGCAACATTCATTAAAGAAATTATTTATTTCTAAAAATGTTAATTTTTAATAGATATTTATTTTAAAAATATTAAACAATTTCTTTAACTTGTATATTTCCTCAATTCACTCAAAGAGCGAATGCTTTCATTTTGTGAAAGGCAAAGTAAAAATGTACATTGAAACACTATTTCTAAGTTCTGAGCACACTTGGTAGAAACTGTTGAGTCAAGAGGGTAGTGCTGTTTATTGTTACTTTAATCCATGAATTTGATTTATTGTCGGTAACTTAGACTTTTAAAGT
This sequence comes from Psittacus erithacus, assembly GCA_009867235.2. Lineage (NCBI taxonomy): Eukaryota > Metazoa > Chordata > Aves > Psittaciformes > Psittacidae > Psittacus > Psittacus erithacus. Next base: position 13,488 of record WYDI02008437.1, on the reverse strand, counting down.
CTGTACAGCAGCACATACATCAGTATGTTAACAGTATGCTCAGTTGTGTGGGCCTTGTGAACTGCAGGTAATAACAGCAACTCCTGATCTGAGGTATTAATTGCTTGTGTAGGAAGTTATGTACTTGTGTTAACAAGTATTTCGCTTGTGAATTATCCTAAAGTGATGTTAATTGTGTCCTTGTAAGACTGTTGCAACATTTTGAAAATATGTTGCATTGAAAGGAGTGTGGCCAGCAAGTCCAAGCATATGGTTCCCTGCTTCTGCTCTCATGAGACCCCACCTGGACTCTTGCATTCAGCTCGCAGTCCTTAGTACAGAAAAGACATGGATCTGTTGGAGTGGGTCCATATGAGGCCACGAAGATGGTCAGAGGACTGGAGAAACTCTCTTAAGACAGGCTGAGAGAGTTGGGCTTGTTCAGCCTGGAAAAGAGAAGACTCAGGGGAGGCCTTATAACAGCTTTCAGTACCTAAAGGGGGCCTGCAAGAAATCTGGAGAAGGACATTCTACAAGGGCACACAGGGGTAGGAAAAGGGGGAATAGTTTTAAACTGGAAAAGGTTAGATTTAAATATTAGGAAGAAGTTACTTTGAGTGTGGTGAGGCACTGGAAGAGGTTATCTTGAGAAGTTGTGGCTGCCCTGTTCTTGGCAGTGTTCAAGGCCAGGTTGAATGGGGCTTACAGCAACCTAGAGTAGTGGAAGGTGTCCCTGCCCATCGCTGTGGGGTTTGAACTAGATAATCTTTTAAGGTCCCTTCCAACCCAAACTGTTCTATGATTTATTGAAAGGCAGCCTGCCTGAAGAGTCAGTTAATACTCTGTACTACAGTGCCTTTTTAATTTTATTTTTTTTATTATATGGAACTTCTACAGGAATACAGATACTTCCATTGCCCCTTCAGTTACAGCTTGCCATTGTTTTTTAGCATCTGAACTTGATATAGTTCTTAAATATCAACAGAATTTTTGGCCTGAAGAGCTTCTGATTAGAGACTAACTTCCCAAAGTCTTTGCCCTGCATGTTTTCCCATGTACTTTTGATCATAATCATGGACTTTCGGTTTAAGTCTTAACTACTTAGCAAAGAGGAGGGATGAATAAATTTTATTTCTTTTTTTATTTAACCATTTGCCCAGGTGTGGTGTCTAAGAACTCTATTTTCACATTATCCTTTCCTGATAACAAATGTAACTTTGAAACATCTTTCTACTACATTTTTATGGTCTTAGTATGTGGTCTTAGTATATACTTTTATATATAAATTTGCTAGAAGTTAGAAAAATGTCTGTTTTTTAAACGATCTTGGTTTGAAAATGCAGTCAATCCACAAACACTAGAATGTATCATTTATGTCAGTAGGGTTTTCTTTTAAGCAATGTTCAAATCAAGTCTTTCTCTAGTCATGAACTTCTTCATAGCTCTTTCTTTTATATTGAAAGCTTCACTTCTACTGATTTAGAAATCTGATTTCCAAGATCACAGTACAGATTTATTTTTTGCCTTTTTTTTTTTTCTTTGATTAAGCCTATTTTGCTGTTTCTGAAGCTGCATCTTCAGCCATCTTATCCCAGTACTGTAGCGCTTCCTTTTCAGGATTTTTTCACTCTAAACTGTCTTTTTTTAGCCTGAAGACTAACAACCAAGAAATTCTGAAGCTTTATGAAATTCTAAAACTGAGTTTTGCAGAACTACAGTTAATTATCTCTTTATTTCACCTTGTGGAATGTTTTGGCAACAGTCTGTTGACATACGTAATGTACCCACTGCAAGGATAAAATAGATATCAGGTAATACCATGCAGTCTGGTGTCCAGGAATGCCATGATTATTGTTTTGAGAAGCACCATGTATTGCAAACCAGGATTTGTGATGAGGTAGATGGGACAAAACTTTTTCAGTATGTAGGTTTACTTAAATGGAAGGTGGCATATCTGGTGCATTACTTAAAACTCACCAAAAACCTCTTTTGAACTAAAATTCTTGACTGGTATGACTGTATGTTCCAGGGCTGTCACTTATCCACATTATAGGGAATAATCTGCATTGTATGTTTAAAGAGTCATGAACATGGGATAGATTTGTTTTGGCTAGTGGTAGTTGTGTTGCTTCTGGTTCTAACATGTTAGGCTTTGGCCTCTGACCACCTCAAATTAGGCAGTTTTGACCTTGGTCAGTGTGCTCAGTGAGAAAATTCACAGACAAATGGAATACCTTCCACATCCTGGCTATGGTTTTTATTTTGTGCTGTCTTGTGCACAGCCAATTGTGTTTGAGTTTTGTAATTTAACTTCCTTTTCATTTATCTTTATAGCCATAGAAAAAAACATCATGGAAATAAAAGCCAACCCTGTAATGCCAAATACAACCTGGGATGTCTTGATTTTTTCTGGCTTTTATTTGATCAGGGTTTCTGTAACAGCCTCCTTTGCTTTTTTTATTTTAATGTGCTATATGGATCTTTAGATACATGACCTCATTACTTAACTCAGTGTGTGCGTTTGATTCATGTTCCCTTAAACTGTTTCATGGTCACAAAATACCTATCTGCTTTATTATACTGAGGAACTCAGAGTTGGTGGGGAATTGAAGTTACACTGCTGATGTCTATTTTTAGTTTTCTGGTTGTTGCATGATAGATTCCTGACTTAGTGATTAAGTCACACTACAGAGATTCAAAAATCTTTCATAAAATAGGTAATATGGTATGTTGGGGAAAGCAGAAAATGTAATTAGTCCATGGTAAATTTATTGCTGGACCATGTCTCCGCTAATGGACCAGCATTGCATAGGCTTTCTGGTCTTTAAAATCAGCTTGTTACAGCACTGGATGCCTGCTCAAAGTGGTTGCATTGCATTGCTGTAACTCTTGTAATTTAACACAACTTTTTCTTTTTCTTTCTAAAGGCGCCTAAACAGAAATAACCTCCAGTTGCTTTCTGAACTACTCTTTCTGGGGACGCCGAAGTTATACAGGCTGTAAGTAGGCTTGACTCAATAACGAGTATTCTGGAAAATTTGGAATTGGTCTGTTGTCTTGCATTAGGTTTTTTGACTTTTGCCTCAAACAAGGCTAAAATGCATCCAGGAACATTGTTGTGGTGTTTAAGCTGAGCATTATCTCTGAGTGCTTTGCAAGATTTCAAGATTATTATTATTATTTTTTTAATCTAAGTTAGATACCAGTAGTTGTTTGAGACAAAATATTGTTTCATCCATTCCCACTTTTGTAATGAAGCTTTGCTGAAAGAATACTTTGGCTTTTCTTCTTGTTTGTATTTTTTTATTGTTTCTGTTTTGAAAGATTAAAAAAAAGCAAGCCTCTGGAGACACTGTCCCAGAGGTATAGTGCTTTGTAAGTACTTTGGTTTTCTGAAGCTTTATTTTTTGTGGCTGTATGCACTTGACCAGAAAAATCACTGCGTTGGCAAATGGTAGATCTGTGGAGAAGTCTCTCTTGTGTTCCCTCACAAAGACAACAAAGGTAGTAACTTCAGCTCTGGGAAGAAAAAAAAAAAAGAAGAAATATTTTAACTTAAATAAAGACTATATCAAATATGGTAATGAGCTTTTGGTTTGTTTGTGCTCTTTGGTTTGATAATATTGCACTCTTGGCAGTATTTTGAAATTAATGTTTTGCCCCATTGGCCCTTCTAAGAATCCACTTACTTCTGTTTCAGTAAAGTGGATTGATTTCTGTATCTACATGATTATTTCTGTATCTACATGATTAGTTACTGTAACAAAATAAATTTTAAGATGCCTTTAAGTTACCTTAAAGGTTTATCATATCACGTTATATCCCTTCCATACCACCTTTAAGTGGTATGTTTAAGTAGGCTTTGAAAAGCTTGTAGGGATGCAGCCTTATTTTGAGTAGATACGTATTTGTTATATTTCTTTAGACTTCAGGTGAGACTTTAGCTGTTGAAATTGCTGACTATGTTGAGTTTCACCCCTTGTATGCTTGGGGAAAAAAGTAAGTGAAGGTGGGGTTCCTCTGACTTGTTTCCACTTTAGTATATGGAAATATTCTTGACAACAAATGATATAATAAAGCTTGTATATTTTAGGAGATTATTTCTGTTTAATATTGTGAAATAATAGTTCTTTTTTTCCCCTCTCATAGTAGTGTTAAGTTGTAAACTGAAAATGACGCTATTAGTGTAAACATTTAGTTGTATGTATTTTTGTTTCTTTCCTTTGCTTTGGATGTATGCTTTGTTTCCAGAACGTCTCCTGTAGATGTAGTGAGTTGTTAAATTACTAGGCCAGAAAACTTCTGAAGCCTTTTGTTCTGACAAACGTGTTTTACTGTGCTATAATATTATAATATATGTGGTTTTATATATTAACAATTGAGTCTGTCTTATTTCCATCAGGCATGATAAAGATATTACTTCTATCAGGAAGGAGAATGAAAGGGATTTATGTTCATTTTATTATTCCATCTATAGTGTAATGGTTGTTATCTAAATTCATATAAAATAGAAATGAGATGTAATTTGCAGGCAAAAAAATGGATGCACACTTCAGGCAAAATCATACTTAATTCAAAATTGTGTATTTGATAGATACTAGTCTTAAATGCCTAATGTCCTTTGACATAAAGCACACAACTGCTCACAGTGTGTTTGGTGGAAAGCAAGAGATCACTGGCTTCACAGTATTAAATTTCCCCTGCCTAAGGGTTATTGTTGATCAGACCATGAAAGTGAATGTCTGGTTATAATGTATTCATGTTTAAAAGAAAATGAGTGGTACTGAAAACCTACAGTTGCTTAATGCTGAATTTGTAATTAAAAAAACTGTCAGGCCAATGAAGGGATTGATGCTGGTTAACTGTTCTCAGTCAGTTTTCAAATGTGGAGCGCAATGACTATGAAGTATATAAAATTATTTGGTTTTTTACATGTATTGTTGCATGTGCTTACATGTATTTACATACAAATAAATATATTTCTAGGGAGAATTAAAGATCTCTAAACATGATGAATAAAATGTATAGTATGCTTTGGTTCTAGTGTTTATTTTTGGCATTTAACAGCTAATCAAACAGTGTGTGTACTGTGAGTTTTCAACATACTATTGAGCTTCTGTGAATAATAATTACCATTTGACCCTTGGCTATAAATGAGATGCCAGGTGAAGAAGCACATATGCTTGTTGTGTAGCCTAAATGTAATATAAAAGAAAGAGGGTACACTGTATATGAATTATGATTAGACACAGTTGGTTGCCGCCAGCGGCCAGCTATGCTTTCCCTTTGCTGTCTGCTCCAATTTCTCTTTGGACGGGTTGAGAGAGCACTGCGTGTTCAGGTCAAGATGTTTGCCTAGAAATAGTAGTACAGTTGCAGCTGTGTTTGCTGGAGCAGGAGACTAGTTTAAATAGCATTACCATTTATCCAGTCCATTAACAGAACTCTGTAAAATAATACCAACTCTGCATAAACTACAGGACAGTGTAATAAAATTTCAAGCACTTGTTGACAGATGGGAAGTGTAAGTAAAGGAAAGCGATAGGTTGAGAGTTTAAAAGAGACAGTGCATTATTTTCTGTGCCTAAAGACACTTGAGTTTCAAAGGTAATTAAATAAATTATTTTTCATGTTACTTTCTTTACTGCTTAGCAGCCTTCCAAGAAATCTCTTGGAACTAGTTAAAATGGATAATTTTAACTGATTTTTCCCATCAAGAGTCACCTGCAAAGGTGTTCTGACATAAATATTTCAGTAGGAAGTAGTTAATACTAAAAATAATGTTAATAGCGCTATAGGTTATTTTGCAAGGCATCTTTTAAAGCACAATGTACATAAGCATTTATTTTGATAAAATACTGTAAAAATAAAGGTGCTGTTGTAAATGCCCAGGGGTAATACAAGTCATTGTTCAACAAGCTCTTTTCCTGTGAGAAAGGGGATATGTTGTTTTCAGTGACCTGTATGCCCATGCACGCTAACTTGTCTAGCATCAGTGATAGCACTTTATTAGTATAGAGAGCTTCTGAAGCCTAGTGAGTGCTTATCTGAGGCAAATAGATTTTGACTGCTTACATTTGCTGGTTAGATCACAGTTCATTGATTGCTATTTGTTGTAGGATACCAAGTGCTGAACCCAAAACTGTTTGAAAATTCAATTTTAAAACATACCTTTATTAACCAGTAGCATGCAGAGATTATTGAATTCCATGCACAAAGCTCAACCCTTTTGATTTACATTTCTTGTGCTTACTACAAGTCTAAGTTTCCTCAGTGAACATTATTTGCTGTGTAAGTTAGGCAATGCTGGCTTTGAAAAAACAATCTTTCTAGTGGATTTGGTCCTATATTATGTTTTCCTTCTAATGCATGCACTTGAAAAGATGCATGCTGTGAATAAGATTTTTCTCCTCCGAAGGAAAAAAAGATCTTAATGTTGTCACATGACTAAACACTAGTTTTGAGATGTCTATTAGTCACTTCAGTAAAATGCCTAACAGCTAATAACTAAAAGAAAAAATACTGAAGGTCAAAAAGCCTTAAAAAAAACTATCTTAGTCCAGAACAGCAGCAATAGCAAGAACAGCAAAACATGCTGCATGGGGGACCCTTGCAAAAATTTCTCCTGAGTTAATATCTGCCATCTATGATCAAAGTGTGTGGTACTAGATGTGTCAGACACCATAGTTCTCTGCTTCGTTTTACTCTTTGCCTCTTTGGCCCTTGCCACAATAAATCCCACAATGGTTAGGCAGGAATTGCAGGTTGCAGTTGCCAGGGTTACCGTTGTCTGGTCAGACGGACACCATCACTCATCCCGGCCGCCAGCCTTGGTGTGGGGAAGGCTGCGGGCAGCCGATGGGAAGTGGAGGAAAGCTCTCCAGGCGGCTCTTGGGTCTGTTTTTTTGAGCTGCTGCAGGAGAACCTGTGGTTTACGTCAGTTGCTGAGTGTTGTTTTGTTTTTTACCTTTGCCTAGAGGGAAAAAAGAAAAAAAAAATCGGATAGGAATGTAACTGGGGAAAAAAAAAGGTAAAAAGGTGGTGTATGTAACATGCTAAACCAGCCAATTTTAAACTGTTGGTTTCCGTGCTGTTAAGCCTTAAATGCAGCTACTTTAATTTATGGTTTGTCATATCCCTTTTAACAGTAATCATGGCAGGTGAGACTATAGTCATAGTTATGTAGAAAAGTTATTTATCTTCTGTCTGAATCTGTTTTAACATCTGAATAGAAAAATAGCTCATTAGAAAAGTGCTCATTACCACGAAGCCTCTGAAATCTTACTCCAACTGTAGACAGGTGTCTCAATGTTAAAACCAACGAGTGTTTCAAAAGGTGATATTGATGAATTTCCTTTTGCAAGTATATTGTTGAAAGAACTGCCACTTGATAAGCGTAATGGGCATGTTTCCACTGCTGGATGTGCTGCAGTAACCCTGTGGTGTGCTCCACCTTACTGCAGAAGTGTGCTGGATGTGTAGCAATTAAAGATTTATTGAAACATGAATTATGAAGCCACCTTGTTGCTATATCCTTCACAGGAAACTGTTGAGGTTTATTTAGTCATTTGTTTCAGTTTTTTTTATTTGTTCTGGGGCATTCTAGCTGCCTGCATATAAGGCAACTTTATTTTTTTTTTTAATATATATTTTGAATCTTACCCTTTTAGAAGTAAATAGAAACGATATACAGTGTGTCCATCCAGCTAGTCGTTTAACTTCTGATGTGTTTTCTACCACAGTGGTTTCTAAACAGTGAGGTTGGTAAGAACATGCCAATTCTAATGCTGGCTAGTCTTTTATTATTAGCATTATTTTATATAATAACAGAACAGTGACTATAGTTCTTAGAAGATAACTGTCTTTCAAAATTATTTAATGAGGAGATACTGCATATAATATATGTATAAAGTAAGTATAGAGTTTTGGCTTTGTTGTAAGCCAACATTTAAAAAGAAAACTCTAATTTAATATGCAAGTAATTACTGCTCTTCCTTGCAGCATAAAAATACCATTATCATAGCTTTGCTACATTGGTGCGTTGGTACTAACACACGCTCTTATTGCCCCAGTCTGGAATGTTTCCAGAGTAAATTTGGTACCACATGCTGCAAGCCCACTGGCAGTTATAGTTGTAAATTTTATTTTTGCTATAATTACAATCCATAGATAGACAGGACTACCTAAAAATAAAATAATTAATAGGTATTAAAAATAGGCTTGTTAAGGCTCATTAATGTTAAGAAGAAACTGAAGTAACTCAAAATATGTTGCCTCTGTTAGGTCTGTAATACCTCTTCTCTGGAAATAATTTCTGGTATGGAAGATCTAGGAGAGAAAATTTTGTAAGACTCTAAAGACTGATTGTTGGTTCTGTCACCTGCTCATTCGTAATCTACAGAGACATGAATTATATGCAGTTTGGCTTGCATCTGCTTTTTTAACTTTTGTCCTAGTGCCACTTGCTTCTACCTTCAGTTCTAATTCTCTGCTATAATTTTTCTAAATTGAAAACTCATTCATCCTTTACAATGTAGTGAGCAAAACAAATACCACTGTAGCTTTGTGTCAGACATAAGCCTATTTATGTAGGGTTAGAGATGGCAAGATGACTTTTTAAAGATTTTCAAAGTGTGTAAAAATTAGTACAATTCAGCAGGTGATTTATTTTTTGAGCACAGGAGCAAGAGTTTCATATATTCATTTGGTGTAAAACTTGCAGTAGTTATGTCCTAGCAACCACAAATATTCAGCCTTGGGTTTAGCTGAGTAGAAGCACTGGTGGAACCAGAATGAACTTTTAAAATGTTGTAAGAAAAACCCCCATGGTTACTCTGTGCAATTATTCCACTTCAAATGTTACTACACTACTCTTCTTTCTCTTTATTTTAGAATCTTTTAATCTATAGGCTTTTCCTGAACTATGATTTCTTGTGTATTTTCACAGCACCTCCCATCATGCTGTGCAGGGAAAAAAATGGTGCACCAAATATACAGAAATCAGGTTAAATGTAGTAGCATGAGATTTTTAACTTTGGAAACCTCTTTCCTGTGAGAAGGCTCTAGTGATGGATGTTTGTGTTTTTAATTTTAAGATCATTGGGAGTTGTATTTAAATATCAGTTAAACTTGCTTTTATATCTTTAATTACAATTTTTTTTTTCTTTAAGCAATATTTCCTTTGCTATAGGATAAAATGGCAAATTGGGTGGACTTATGGGGCTGTAAGGTAATCCTGGTACTAGAAAAATCACTAAATCTTTATGTAATCTGCATTACCAAGTGATATAGTAAACCAATTTCAGTGAAAGGCATCTATAGGGATACTTATAACTATTGATTTTTCATTAGAACAAGCATCCAGAACTGTTTCTAGTCACTGTTAACATTAATTTAAAAATCATGTTGAACACCAAGCAGGCAAAAACATGGCTGAAGGCAATTCTTCTGGACCTACATAAATATCTGTGGTTTTTTTATGCTATTAGCTGTTGATATTGAAATGCCATTTCAGTATTCATAAAAACATTAATTATATTAATTACTCAAGCTTTTAAAATTGATGGCATTCAGAGTAACAGAGAGATTCGCTTTAGCTATTATGACATTGTTACCTTGATCGGTTTGGCCTCAAGCAGTAATAATTGTCTTCCATATTTTTGATTGCATGATAAGTGGTCAAAGCAGAGAACTAAGGTAATTCCTTTTAATACAAAAATTTAATTAGCTGGTTTTGAGTCACCTGTGACTATATTCATGTCCAGTCTGTACCAGACAACCCTGGGTTGTTCCTGGAGGGTTAACCTTGAAAGCTTCGGTAAATTGTGACATAGGAAACCTTTTAGGCAAGAGTTAAGTAGGAAACTGAATCTCAGTGAAGGAAGTAATGAAAAGTAAAAAGGCATGTCGGAGGAAATGCCATTATTATGTAGTGCAGCAACATGGTGTGAAACATTATAAAGAGGACATCTGTAAGTCTCGGCTTGCACAGAGTGGACATTTAAGTGCAGCCATGTCATATTGATTAAAAAAAAAAACCACAAAAAACAGAAAGGAGGAATAAATCAGGCCAAGAGAATATGTGAAAGTATAGAGGCTTGTCCCTATAACGGTGGTTTTCTCCTGCGAGTGCAAGATTAAAGCCTAAAGTAACTGAATAGCTAAGAAAAGTCCAAAGAAAGCTTGATTGCTTCCCCTCCAACAGTTCCAATTGATTGAAAAAAGCCTAATTTAAAGTTCTGTTTGTTCTGTGTCTTAAACCATCAGAATTTTCTTTTAGAACTGGAGGAATGCTCTGGAAGAGAAAGAATCCGAGGATAAAAAGTCATTGCAGACCAACAATTGTTCTTAATCCTCACAAAATGCTGGAGAAATTAAATTTATTCTTTATTGCTGAAAGTGTTACCTAGGTCACTGGGCGATGGGAAAATTGAACTGGAAGTTGAGTAGGCACAATCTTTGTTTTGTGTCTAGATGCTTAACCTTAGACACGACAAAGCATCTTAGTGTGTTGTGGGAACTTGGTTCAGAGTATTAACACCAGGACGTTTATTACCCTGGATTTATTATAGGCTATGCTGTCAGTAGATGAAAATGTTGTGTTTACATTTCGGTGTTAAATGATCATTTAATTAACACCTAAGAAAAAAAAAACCCACCCTTGTGAAATTCTTAGCAGCATTTATTGTTGGTTTCCTTGGAGGTTTTAATATCCAAGTTACGCTGCAGTTGCTTCTATAAGTACAGCTAGAAAAGACATTTATGAATGTAGTCAAGAAGGACAGACAGTTTAACCTCTGTTGACCCTTCATCCTGAATGTTGATTTATATAGCATTTTAAATGCATTGAATTTCTTTTAAAGCTTCTCTAAAGTTACCCAGCATTCAGACAACGCATATATTTTTGAAAGTATTTCCCAAAGTGTACATTCTTATAAAGTGCATACTTTTTCCTAGAAAGTTACTAATATATATATGTATAGAACATATCAACAAAAATTTTCTGTAGTAAAAAAAAATAAAATTGTCATGTTGCCAGATTTGTCTACATATTCTTGATAAGAATAAAAGCTTTCCTAGGAAAAGGGGCTTGAAACAGTCAACATTGTGCACTGGTTGTAGTAGCTACTGTCTGAAATCTTCAAAAGGAATAAGAAATTGGCAAGGGAAACAACATTACTACAAAAATGCATATCCACTTTAGCCTGCACAGGTCTATTTTCATATGTTCCATTGTATCAAAGAAAGTCAAGGCTATATAGAAGCTTTAATTTGCTCTTGGTCTTTCATAATGCTTTTTGTTGTAATGTTGATCTACAAATGCTTTTTGCCATAATGTTGCTTTGCAAAGCATGTTTGAATAGGTTTTTTGCATCCTAGAGCTAAAGCAAGATGAAATGCTTTTTCTTAAAGAGCAGCTGCTCTTCAACTGATGTGTTTTTATAAACACACTGCAGTAAAACCTGAAATTACAGCTAGGTTTAGAGATTGTTTTGGAGTTTTTTTGTACTTTTGTAGGGGTATGTTTTTAGTATCTCCACTTAGGGATAAACCCCCAACTTTGAAGCATTTTAGTAGATTAATAATAAAAAGCCCAGCACAGCGTAACACAATTATTGATGACCCACACATTTTTTGTATACTTTTTTTTTTACAGATGATTGTATTTTACACATGTCAATAGCAGAGCCGGAAGACTTAGGAATCTGCTGATACAGTAAATGTTCCTTTTGTCCACACAAATGACATAAACCATCCAACATTTGATGAAATATTACAGCTGCAGGGAGAGTTCTATCTGCCAGTGGGATCTCAGTGGTTTTCAAACTTCTCTGAATATATTTATTAAGTTGAAATTTAATATTCAGATAGAGACTTGTCAGTGATACTTGCGTTTGCATTTGTCTGAAATACTTGACCACTTACAGTCAAAGCAGTATATCACCATTTGAGTGTGTTTTTCAATTAAAAACACTGGAAAACATTTCTTTATCCAGTTCCTGAACTGACATGTCAGATAATGGAGTACTTAGAATATGTTTAGAAAGTCTTACTCTGTACCATGCTTAGATTACTCTCTTCACTTTGTAGTCCTGGTAGGGACTTGAGATTTGCTGAACTGGCAAGTGAGTAGTGCATGCAGGAAGAGGTAGGCTAAGCTTTCCTTGTGTGGACTGATAGACTTCAGCTGAAACTGTGTTGAACTGTGTGGTACTCAGCCTCCTGGTGGGCAGGTCACATCAATTATCTAAGTACCAATTAAAGGGACTCATTATTGTAAGGAAGAGTGCCAATATAGAGTTGCAATATTTGATCTCAAAAGAGAGCTGAAGCAAGGGCTGCAGCAATGAACAACCCAGACTGTTGTCCTGATCCTTGTAGCTGTTGTAAAGATACCAGAGCTGGGGCTGACGGTTTTATCTGGGAAAGGCTGCTTATGAATACCAAGCAGAGTTTATTCTCTCCCTCAGACACTTGAGGGGCCCGCTTTGCTAATGGCTCTTCAGACCCACCTCATGGGGAATAAAGCTGGGACTTGCTGCACTCTTTTCATCTTTACAGCCAAGCCCAGGTGCAGGCCCTCCCTGGCTTAAGGGTGTCTAAAGAACCATGCTCTGAAGGCTTCTTTCCATGGCACTTAATCTTCAGGGGAAAGAAACAAGGAGTTGAAATGCGGGGGTAAATCTTCTGGTTAAGTACTCCTTGAGGATTTGCAGAGTAATATGTACAACAGAAAAAATCTTTGCCTCTTTCTTTTCATTTCCCCTTCTGTCCAGACAGTTCAATGATAATTTTACTTTTACTGTGAATGTGTAATCCATACAATTGTAAGGAAGTGCTGCTTATACTTAATAAAGTAGCGTGTATGAGAGATTTGATGATGGCTGTTCAATGCTTTTAGTACTTTAATACAGGGGAGACAGAAGAAACATCAACTTTTTTTTTCCCTCTTCTGTGGATTCTTGTAGGAGTGGTGGGTAGCTGGGAGGTATTGAGATAGTTGACCTTGAAACAAAAATTTGCATCTCAAGTTTGATAAGGCCCACAGGCAGAGGTTGCAAAGACAGGATAACAGCTAATGTAATGAAGGGGCATTTGTGGTAGCTGCTTTTCAGAGTGTAAAGATATGGAAAGCTAAATAGAGAGAAGAGAGTATAAACATGCATATTAAAGTGGGGAAAAAAAAAAGTTATTTATGTAAACTGAAGACACTCAAACGTATGCTGCAGGAAAGCAGTTACTGGAGAAAATTCCTGTCTGGTCTTTGCTACTTCTGTGTTAGTGCTACATCTAGTCCATGATTAATTGATTCTGTCGTATTCTGGTTTTTTTCTTATAAATTTTACAATTTTTGTAAAAGGTGAGAGACTGACTTGCAGCCTTGATTTTAGTAATGTATCTATAAATTCAATAGAGCAATGTCCTGGGTTCAGCAGTAGCAGTCATTTTTCTCCTTCTTAGTAGCTGGTGCAGTTCTGTGTTTTTGATGTTTGGTTTGGGAACAGTGGT
>WYDI02008436.1:0-41977 GCA_009867235.2 Psittacus erithacus | reverse complement strand
GTTCTCAGGCTGAAAGTTAGAAACACAGTGCTGCACCAGCCACTAAGAAGGAGAAAAAATGACTGCTACTGCTGAACATGACAGCTTGTGTTGTCTATATGCTGGCTATTGCCTCCCTCCCCTGCTGTTCTGTTCCCCAGAGGCTTGAATGAGAGGGGTTACCATGAGCAGCTGCAGCAGCAGCACCAACAAAAGCAGCAGGCATTGGACCCCCGATTTCCTGTGCTGAGCGGAGTCTGTGCAGCACCTGGGCTCTCCTGGGTCGTAGACATCTGCCGTTTGCGCATCTCCATCCGCTCTGATCCCATGGGCTACAAGACAGCAAGAAAAGGGGGAAGTAAGAAACATATATATCTCTTTTTTTTCCTTTTATTTGCCTTAAAAGTCTTACCAAGAAGCGCTGAAGGCCACAGCCCCAAAGGAATTGAAAAGCCAAATGCCTGATTTTGTTTTTTTTTTCTTCACAGAAGCTCTTGGGTGTTGAATGCTTTGGAAGATATACTCATTTGATTTAAGTGCTCTGATGGAAGGCAAAGGGCTAATGAATTCTGCACATGGGTGGGAATACAAAGAGAAGGGAGTGACGATGCAGAGAGCAAAAAATGGAAGTGAGGGCTCTCAAAGAGCTGCAGCTCTTAGTGCAGTGATATATAAGCTTAGGAGTTCCAAAGTGTTTCCTGAGGTTTTGACTTAAAGGCCAGTCCTAAAAAGTATGGTACAGAGTAGAAGTAGTTAGAGCCTATTTGCTTTCTTTGTTTCTCTCTTTCTCTTGATTAGCCAATGCACAGGCTGAGTGATTGAAGCTCTGAAGTGAGACTTCTGAGCTCTCCTGAAAATCTGGCCTTTGGTGATATGTCTGAAACCCGCTGGATGCCTTGTAGCAAAGGGGAAGGGCCGGTGCTTATCTGTTCATTATAGGTCTGACTGCCACAGTTTCTTTAATGTGTGTCTCTCTCAAGGAGTTGTCAATTGTTTCTGTAAAATGAGGAATTACTAATGGAGAAAGCACAAGAAAGTACACAACTGGGTGGTATTTAACATGCAGGTTTTTGGTTGCCTCCCCAGTTGAAGACAGCGTGAAACAATTTTTGGTGGAAGCACTGGTCATGGTTTTTACACTGTTCTAGGACACCTTTTTGGAGCCTGAATTCTGCAGGCTGTGCAGAGAAGGGATGTTAATGACAAGTACCCTTGAAGTCCCTGTCCCTTTCTGACCTCTCTCTATGAGCTTCAAACCTGCTCTACAGCACTTAATGCTCTCCCTGTTATGCTGAGTGTTGTGCCACACCTAAGTGACAGATGTTTTTTATAGATGAAATGCCAGCTTGTACAAAGATGAGTGTCCTCCTTTTGATTCTGTTTGATTTTTGGATACATTACTAGTCATCCTCCTATGTCATGGGATCCCTGTGTGTGTAGGCTTTTTTCAAGTTGCTAAACCTTTTGAGGCCATGACAACTGTGGGGAAATTAAAATTAGCTGTTACCGACTTTGAGTTCTTTTAAAATTGATAATTGAATACAAGACATGAAAGTTCATAGTCTGATGAACTGAACACTGGAGGGTTAAAAGTTGTCTTCCTTTCTGAAATACTCAGCTAGGTTTAGGAAATACTACTGTTGTAACTTGAGAGGGAATGCACAGATATTGCCACAGACTCCAAAGAAGCGTCAGGAGAAAAAAGGAGATTATTTCATCAGAGTGCAGCATTACATTTTGCTGGAATATTTTTTTGTGCAGAATTTGTTTCTTATAGAGCTTAATACTTTTTATTTCTGTGAGAACCACCCACTCTCCCAAGAGGAAATGCATGACATGCTAAGAAGAAGATGCACCTGTTTTGCAGGGAGAATAAAATATAAGAACAACAATACAGATAGAAATGATAACCCATTTTGTAACTCTGTTCACCTAATCTAACAAGCAATCTCTAAATGCCCAGAAATAGAAAATCAGAACAAGAACACGGCTCCTAAAGCCCCCACAATCCTTCTTGTTTGAAAATGTGAAGAATAAATGTGAAACATAGAATATATTTGTAGATTCAGATTTCTTTCCTTCAGAGTTTCAGATTCACAGGAATAGAATGAAGCCCTAAATACTAATTTCCTTCTAGATACCTACGCTTTTTAAAATAGAGGATCTTTGTATTTTGATTAGAAAATGATAGCATATAAAGCATTATTGGAATGATAACATATCTAACAATATTTCAGGCTGCTTTGGACAGTAAACACATTACTGATTAGAAAAGCATAGCTTGGATTCGGATAATGTGCAGTTTATGCAGACTAATCCAACTACTCTCACTTTTGAGATGTTTTATGTGGTTAGTTCACACATTCATATCTCTAATCCCTATTACAATTGAACTGACAATGGTCTGAAGCAGAAAAGCCAGTTCCTGTTGTTTACTGTTTTTTCTAAGAAGAAAGATGAAGGATGGCAGAAATAGGAAGAATACACTCATCCTCCCTACCTCATCCCACTGCGACTTAATACAAGAGATCTTCTGGATCCATTGTACCATTTAAGGCTCTTCAGAATTGCTCTTTGACATCTTTAATGAAAAGGAAGAGTAGGGAAGTAGCTGTATGGCAAAAACTGTCCAGCAGCATCGTGTCTTTGTTTCACTTCAGAATCATACACCTTACTTGGAAGTTTTCTGGTGCTTTGGGTTTTTATGAATGTTCATCATTGCATGATATTTCACACAGTTTGCAGAAAATTAAGGACCGAGCAACACAAAAATTCAAGACACATTTTTTCAGATTAAATGATGCATTTTCATTTTTATTTGTCAGAGGTATACCAACTTATTGAATAAGCAAGTAGATTTTGGGCATTTACGTGATGAAGACTTTCTTTGAAAGACATTTTTAGATGCTTTCATAACAGAGCTGTATTACAGTAATGGGAAGTAAGAGGAACAGGACTAGAATGCATCCACTGGCTTAAAGACAACTCAAGCTCTTGAGTTGTAGAGCCCTTCAGTGATTATCGTGCATGTATTTCCTGTGGCAGTTTTCAGTTATATTGTACATTTGACAGAGGTTTGGAGTGGATCACAAACTAATTTGGGTGTGACTTCTGTGGTGTATTAACAGGAATACTGTGGTAAGATACAGGAAAAAATTTACTCCTCTGTGCAAGTACTATGGGTGTTGCATGCCAAAAAAGATAAAGCGTCTTTTCTGTCTAACAAGATGTTTAGAAAGTATGATTTATGCAGAAAAGCTGTAGGAGTTTGGGTTGTTAATGTAGAAAGGGGAACTGAGAAGCATATTGATCAGTAAATGTTATGGTGTTCTATTCTCTGTTTCTTTTAGAGAGAAATAATGAGTTAGCTTGGGCTAAGTAAAATCTAGGCTTGATTTTTATAGATAGGAATTTTTATAGATAGCTCCTCACTGGAGCTGAGCACCGGTGCATGTTATTACAAAGTTGTAGAAACTCCTTTGGCAGATAGTATTAAGACAAAAATGTATCAGACTGGCCCAGTTCACAGCACAAGCAGTGAGCAAGTGATCCATCCCAGCACCACTTTTCTAACTTAATTCTTCCCTTATTTTTTTTCCCAAGCTGTTGTCAAACACATCATTCTATCTAACCTTTCCACTTGGACCAGCAACCTTTGGCTACATAGGAGGGATTAATCTGCAGAAAAGGATGTCTTAAGTTAGAAGTCTAGGTTTTTGTGGTTCACCCTCTAACCAGAATTGCAAACTAAAGTGAAAATGTTCATGTTTGCAGCACAGTTTTTTTCAAGGGGATATCCCAGTTGTGATTATACTGAGGCTGTGCACTACCAGATGTGAGGCCTGAATGCACGGTAAGACATGAGCTCTGCCTAAAGGACATGTGGATATGTCTTAATTTCACATGTATATTAATGGATATATACTGGCTTTCTAAATTTCTTTGCTTTTTACAGAAGAGAGGTCATTAAAAAACAAAGAAAAGAGGTAAACCAGGGAAACCCAAACCCCACAGTTTTGCAGCTGTGCACGGTGGTATAAGAAGTTTACTATGAGCTCCCTATCTGCTGCTTTTGCTCTCCCATAAACTGCTCCTTGGCTGGAACAGAAACAAAGGCACAGACAGTGAGTTTGTGCAAGTCATCTAAGGATTGTTTTTCAAAGAAAAGTACCTTAAAAAATATTAAGGCTGTCCAAGTATGACTGTACACAGAGCAGTATAATAATCTTGGAAGGTGCATGGAAAAAAGTCATAGAGATGAGATCCTGCAGTGAGCTAATGACAGAGCCATTAATGGGATGCAAACAAAGCCTTGTTTTATGTATGTAGTTGTTTTCCTGCTACCTCTACTATATCCAGAATTTCACTGTGGGTTGTGCAAGTTCTCCATCATGCTTTGCTGCTTCTTGCGACAGCCACCACAGCTGCATAATGAGCCTTTCCAGGCAACTGCTCCAATTACTGTTTTGAGTTGTGCTGTGTGCAGGAGTGGACAGTAGATTTATGAACATCTCCAGTGAATATTATTTTAGTAATTTACAAAATTCCTTGTTTCTTTATAGCACAGCCCACACTAGCAACAATTTAAATAGCTGCTTGGCTGACTTGTGGGTCTGTGGGAATGGAGGTGGCTATTTTTTTTGCCCTCAGTAGACTTCAGGTGCTCAGGTGCTCAAGTGCAAAAAGGAGAGCATTTGGTTTTTTCGACTTCCAGGTAAAAAGATCTTCTGTTCATATAATGTTATGGTTGTTAATTTGGGACATCAGATGGTCAGACTGGGTGATGTACTGTGTAAAACCAATTAGTAAACCTAGCGGCTGTGTTCTTTGCATCAGTGATGAGATTAACAGTATGTATTTGTTGAAGCATTATTCACCTGTGGCTCCTACTGCTATAGTACACAGTACCAGTGATTAGCAACCTCTCCAAGTTCATTCTCGCACATTATTAGTCCAAAGAGCCTCAACAAACTGTAACCAAAACCAGTGGAAGTGTGACTGCTAATTGTGCATGAGGGCTTTCCTTATTTGCTAGACTGATATTATGGGTGATCAGGTTGTTTTAATAATGAAAAAATCTGAATCATCAACATCATTTTGATCTAACGGCTTACTTTGAAGTTGTAAAGGAAATTATATCTGTTGACACCTACATTTAGCTACACAAGTGGTGGAGTGTGAAAAAAGGATAAAAGGCACATGGGTATTGCTCCCCCACCAGTTCCTGCACATCATTAAGTACCATAAGAGGTGGCCTAAACATGACCCTACAACCTAACTGTTATGCTTAAATAATTAGCTCTGTTTTCTTAAACCAGTAGTATGATGTTGCAGAGAAATGTAGGCACAGAGCTGGGCAGGGAAAGCCTTAGCAGTAGCAATCAGTTGGAAGACTTTGGAGCTTAAGGAGCTCTGAGATCTGAAGTGTGTGTAAAACCAAGTGCATTAAAGGATGAGACATAGTTCAGAGCTATTATTTAGCTGTAGAACAAAAGGGTGCACAAGGAGGAGAACGAGGTGTACAGCCATCCTCCTACATGTGGCCCTGTCAGGTAGATCACTTAAGTCTGACAGGAGACCGGTTTTCAGTCAATATGGCATTGAAGTGAGAAAGAACCTGCAATTGAACTGGGCAGATTTCTCTCCACAGAGAAATTACATAATGCAGTTAGAAAAAATAAATAAACTTGGTGCATTTTCTGTAAACATCAATGCAACTGTTCTTCCATCAGCCAAAATATTCTGTTCCTTATTACCAGGTGTGCACTTTGAAAATGGCAATTGGTAAATACAGCCTGTTGTCACACCAGCCCCCCCCCGACAGTCATTTATTTGGTCTGAATAGCTCTGACATAAAATGCTGACAATCTGAAATAAAACTGAGATGGAGGTGTTCTTTCCAAGGTTTTAGTTTGCAAGGGATGCAATTGGTATCTGCTTTTAAATGGATTTGCTACTGGCTAGTGTCAAGTATTTTCTGTTTCATTTCCTGGGACAATCAAATATAAGTTATGTCCATCAACAAAGAGATGTTTTCTTAGGGACATCAAGATCTTGTTGCGATGAGGGAAAATTCTTATGCATGCAATTTTGAAGTATTAATGCTGATTACATGTAGCATGTGTCAAATTTTCAGTTGCTGAAAATCTACATCACTTCATTATGGCCAGTGAAGAGAAGAGGATTTACAGCAGCTGAGGATCTGATCTGGTACTTGCATTTATGCTGTAGAGAAAAGTGACATCATATCTTGGGTTGGACTTAGTACCAGGTGGTGCTATGCAGAGGTGTTTTGAATTGTCTGAAATGCCTTTTCTGAAAATAAAAATGTTTTGTTTAAAAATCCTCCTTCTGCTTCCTGAATGCATTTACACAGATGGTTACAAACAGGGGGAGTTTTATCTCGCCACTGAAAGTGACCTTTTCCATCTAAGAAAATGCAGAGGGTGAATGTGCATTGGTGCGCATAAACTATTGTTCTCTATTTCCACTCTGAATAGTTTTGTATTTATTCTTTGAGAGAACTCTTACTGTTTTGAGTATAAAGTAAATGTAGAGATGGATGGTTTTAGTTTTTCCACAGTAGTTTAAGTATGTTCAGGGTTCTAGATATATTTCTTTAAACAGTTTAAGATTCAGACCTATGGGATTCTGTTCTGTTTTCATTTAGTTCCTTTTAAATTCAGGAAGACTTATATTACGCAGGTTCAGGCTCAAATTACTGCTCTCTTTTGGGGGGGTTTCTTATGTCACTTGGGTAGCCTCACTGAGCTTTAGGGCTTTCCCTCTTTAAGATTGAGGCTGCTTCAAGGTAAGAGAGGAAGGTCCAGGAGGAGAAGTTACTTCCGAGTCTCAGTGGAGGGATTCATCAGACTTTTTTGTGGCAAGTTTATCCCTGAATATACCCGGATTTCAAAAACCTCAGGTGCTCCCTGGTCTCTTGTTCTTGTTTAATTCTCTGTTACCTTAAACTGCCTTACTAGGTTGCTGTACTACAAGAGAGATCCATGCCCTAAAATTTGTATTGCTGAGGAAGGACAAGGCAATCAAAAATGGCTTTTCTTTCTTTAGGTTATCTCCCTGACACCAAAATGGAAATGTCACTGCTCTAAACTCCCTGTGCCTCCTTTATCTTCTCAGATTTCCAGACCTCTCAGAAGGTGCTATGAAAATGAGCAAATTGTGTGAGAATCCTCTGTGCTGGATGTTCTCTGTGCTTTGAGAATTGGGGTCTGCCTTCTCTGTCCCCACCATCTGGAGCAGCTACGTGCCTTGCTTGAAAATGGGTTGCAGAAGAAAACACAAGGGATTTAAAAACTGGAGATGGACGCTATCTTGCACATGTTCTCTTAACAGTGTGTATAAATATCTTGCGGGAAGCAGTGAAGAAGAAGGAGCCAGGCTCTTCTCACTGGTGCCCAGCGAAAGGGTAAGTGACAATGGGCACAAATTGAAGTACATGAAACTCCATTTAAACATTAAAAAATATGAATCACTGTGAGGATGATCAAACACACTAGCACAGGTTGCCCGGAGAGGTTATAGAGTCTCCACCCTTGGAAATACTCAAAACCTGACTAAACATGGCCCTGAGTGACCTGCTGCACTTGACCTTGCTTGTGTAATGGGGTTGGGCTAGATGATCTCCAGAGATCCCTTCCAGCCTCAACCATTCTGTAATTCTGTGAATTGCTTTTAGACTACTGATGAAATGAGGTGAGATACTTTTAACCAAAGGACTTCAACCTCTACCACCTCCAGCATTGTTTCACCTCATCCTGGGTACATTTTTAGCCAATTGCTGGATGTAACATGAAATGTATTTGAGTCCTGTTACATCAATTTGACTGTACAAAGTAACATCAGCACTATCAAAGACACCTATGTCTGCTTGGTGAGGGCTTGGCAGCCATGATTTAATAGAAAATATATGACTTTCTGGATCATATGGATAGGGAAAGACTAAAAGGTGCTATTCTGCTGTTCTTGGGTAGTCAATGGGATCTGATTTTGGTAATACCAAGTCACTGTGCATCATCAAGTCCCTGAACAGGACAGCCAGTCAGTGCCCAGATGGCAACAGGAGCTTCTGTTGCAGAGGTCTTTGTAGTGGTGGTGTTGGCTGGATGAGATGAGACTCTCTGAATTGTGCACAGTTCTTAGATCCAGCTGGCCCATGCTCCTTGGGACCGCTCAAGCACACGCATGATCCATCTCTCGTGATTATCTTGAGCTACACACAGATCTCTAACTACACTAAACTGTGTAAAAGAGACTGTCCTAAGTGATCATTCCTGCATCTACAGCAAGTTTCTTCTGCCAATTTCTGAGTCACTGGCTACTTACAAGTCTCCTCTATGCAATCTATGTAGAGTTAGATTAATTTTGCAGCCTTGGAGTCTCTGGAAGGGCCATATTCTCCACTCTGGATGTTAATCAGCACATTGAAACATAAACTTGTCTAGGCACAGTGAGTCCTGCCTGGAGGAATCCACAGAACTGTCAAATACTTAATTGAGAAAGGGAAGTAGGAGTTGAGTTGATCAGCTCATCTCTGGTTAGCTCACTGTTTCAAGTCAATCTAGTGTAACATCTATGCAAATGCCTGGTGCAGTTTCTGGGTGTCTCAGGGAGAGTGCGGTCCTTCTCTAGATAATGATAACAAATTTAGTCCATTATAAAGATGTCCCTAAAAAGCAAAAAACCAGAAATAGAGGAAAAATAATGATATATG
The DNA here is from genome assembly GCA_009867235.2 of Psittacus erithacus. Classification (NCBI taxonomy): domain Eukaryota; kingdom Metazoa; phylum Chordata; class Aves; order Psittaciformes; family Psittacidae; genus Psittacus; species Psittacus erithacus. Next base: position 33,264 of record WYDI02008436.1, on the reverse strand, counting down.
TTCTTGCTTCTTATCCAGCTATTAGCATCTATGATTCAGATACAAAGTACAAGCTCTTATTACTGAATGCTAATAGGTAATTAAAAAAACCCTAGAAATCCAGGGATTTAAGCAAGCATCCGAAAAAGCTACTTTTGACAATAGTGGAAAAAACTATGGTATGCCTTAAGAGTAATGTTGACGTACTGGAATACATATGTCTGTTGTATGTTTTCCACTCCAAGGCATGCCTGTCTGACATTCAGATTATGAGGCAGTTCTGTATGTAACCTGATAAATGCAAAGGAGTGTGAAGGTCAGGAACAGAAACTATTTTCCTGGCTAAAAGCACTTCAGATTATATTTAACTTAGTTGTAACATTTGTAGTATTTGCTAATGTCTTGGTAGAAAAGGTGGGCTACCAAGCAAATAGTCTTCAAAGGAGGAATGTTTAAAATCCAAGCCACAAATGTCAAATTTAAAACCAAAACAAAACCCCAACCAAATAAACCCCAAACAAAAGATACACAGAAGATTGTAGACAATGGATTTTATACTTTTATCCTTTTTTTATGCTAAAGCACAATGGCATTTTCTCAGCTCAAAGTGCAGAGATTCAATTAAATATAATTCCTTAGGCATAACGTTTCCTCCTTGCATGCATTACACTCAGGCAGGTGGACAAGCCGTAACTTGTCCTCAGAACTGATCTGTGCAGCCCCAGCTTGGGGCTCTCACAGGAACTATGCAGCCTGTGAAGCTCTGTGGTAGTGAGTGCCCAGACAGGGGTCATCACAGCCTGGCTACTTTTCAGTCAATAATTGAGGCCTGATCCAAACTGCATGAAAGAAGGAAAATCACCTGTTGGTTTTAGCAGGCATTAGGTGAGGGTACGGAACTCCAGCCATTCCTGCTGTCTCTTCAGATCCCTCCAATAATAACCAGTGAGCTGGAAAAAAGAGATTCTATCCGTATCTGCTAATGTCCTAACAGGTTTGAAACTGGGGTTAAGCTCTAAGTAAGTCTCTGAGTCTGTAATTTGTTAATTTAGAAATATTTGGGGCTGCTCAGCATACTCTCACTGAAGCCTGTGGTAGTTTACTGTCAACTGAAATATGAACAGGAAGCTGGATGCTCATGCTTCTTCCTCTTCATTGACAAATCTGACACGCAGGCTTTCTGCATCAAGCAGTGCACTATTTGAGATAGAGAAGAATTATAATAGATGCTAATGATCTCGCCCACACATATGCACAGGCTTTAGGCATAGTTATCGGATTGCCCACTTAGGGAGTTAAGAGCAAGAGCTCTTTGAAAGTGATTTTTTTGGCATATCATAGGGGGGTGACTGAAATGGTTGAGGCTTTGTGAATGCAAGACAGAGGTTACCAGACTGGCAGCCACACAGAATTAAACAGCTTCTCATATCCCTGTTGGACCCAAGTCTGTCAAAGGCTTAAGTGGATAAAATTGCATAGATAAATTCTATGAGCTTAAATAACAATTCTGGGATGCTTTTATGTAAAGTGTCCAGAAATTGAGTGCCTTTACCTGGTTATTTAATTTATTTTTCCAGAGGAGCAGTAGCTGGAAGGAGCTGCGTTCATTTATCCAGATTAAAACATTGCTTTACATTTCAAAAGGAATGGCCGAAAGCATCTCACACCCACATAGTAACTGGTAATGGTACCTTGATCATGTCACCTGTAACCGAGGTCTTTTTCTTACCAAGGGCTTAGGTATTTTCTGCTCCTTTTTCTCTGGTATTCAGTGCTGCACATTTGGCCACCAGATCAGCCCACTATCTGCAGAAAACTTCCTACACTGAAGTATTTTTCTGGGTAAAATCTGCTTTCTTGTTAAGAAATGTGGTTACACGGGGTTTCAGTATTTTTGCCTATTTTTTTAGAGGGATGCACTGAATCTTCTCAGGTAGCATTACAAAGTATTGCTTTGGATTTTATCACAAGGGACTTCACTGAAGATATTACTCTAACATGCAATCAGCAGGGTCATTCTCTGTCACTATTTCTCCAGTAACATGGGAAAGATGTGAGAAGCTTTTCACCAGTTGGACAGAAAGTAACCTGTTGCTCTGGTCCAGCCATTTATGTGGGTGCTGCGAGAGCGGAGCGGAACAAATACAAACGTGGGTGTAACTTTGTTCCATGCTGAGTCCCCTCACAAACCAGGTTGTGAACTGCAGTTAAGTTACATGGGTGTCAAGTCCTCCTCTGCATTGCCCAGGCTGTTGGCAGCCCTTGGCTTGTCTTCTGTGGCAGCTGAAGTCAGCCTCAGTGGATGTATGTCAGTTCATGCTGCCTGATCAGCTCTCTTGGAAGCAAAAACAAACCAAAAAAATCCTGAGCTTCTCCAGTGTTGGGGGTTTTACTGCTGCTTCAGCCCTGCTTTGCCTGCTTTTAATGTCAGAGGAAGTATCTGCTTCCAGTTATTTTTATGTAGCTCGCTTTAAAAAAAAAATTCATTCATTCATCCTAATATTTTACAAACTTCTTCACTATGCAAACAGTGAAACCGGTGCACAGAGCAGATTGCTCTGCTCACTCCCATCATCTCCTCCTGAGTGCCTGGTTGCATTGTGCTCAATTATGAATGGTCTCCAAAAAGCCCATTTTACTGTACTATGAAGTGACTCATATCACACAGAAGCTCTGACAACTCGCACTGGGTATGGGAGTCACATGGCGCCGTATTAGCTGGTGACTCATTTCATGTTGTACGCGGTGCCGAGATCTGACTCACATCGAACTGTGTGAGGAGCTGACTGACACTGTACCGGGCTGAAAGATGGTTAGAATTGGGATGACTCACCCTGGGGTGCATTAAATAGTGATTCACGTACCCTTTCCTATTGATTCCGATTGTCGCGATTCACTTCAGATTGTACTACACTGGCATCTGGCTGCCTGGGCAGGGGATGCTCTGCGGTAGCAACCCCTCTGCCTTGCAAGCTCAGCTGTAGTGCCAAATGGCACAGCATCAGCCAGGATGCTGTGTGGATGCAGTTGGATCAGCATTACCAGACCCAACTGAAAGCTGGATTTGACTTAGCACACTGTTGTTTGGGTTATGGCACTTCCTGGGCTGCTGTGCTTCACCTGGTTATGATAAATTTTAAAAGATGCTTACAAAGTTCAGAGTCATTAACCTCTAGCCAAGAATGCTCTTGTTTCTGAACACTAGGAGATCTCTGCAGTGTTTCCAAGACCTGCTCCCTCCTTGGGATAGCTTTTCCTAGTGATGAAAAAAAGATGGGATGAATTTTGATAACTGGCTGAGTCTTTGTAGTTGTCTGCACTTCAGGTTCGTCACCTTGAGACCTGGGCTCCAAGAAGCACAGAAACCTTGTACTCTGACAACTTCTTTGTGGTACTTTAAGCTGAACCTTACTACTCCCTCTGTGAAATGCAAACTGTTCTTTTCAAGAGGTGTGTAACAGCTGAGGGCATGCTGTCATGATTACCTATTTGTGATCCAGAGCAATGCTACTAAAAGAAGTAATGATTGGGAGGGGAGTAGATAAGAAATTAAAGGGGAAATAAAGTAGCTGTTCTCTCATCTTGAAGCATTTTATAAATCACAGTGCTAGTTTTACATTCAGTTGAGTTGAACATGCTCTTAGTTTAGAAGGCCGCTCCTAATTTTAACCTGAGCACAAGTACGACTCCTAGCTGATAGTATTTTTGGTGCTCTCTGTAGCTGAACTCATGGCTACTGGTTTTGATCCCGTAGTCCAGCAACGCTGTCACTGGCATCACATACGCAGCTCCGCAGAGCACTGGGCCTGATGCTGATGTTCATTTGTGCAATGGGCACAGAGGTACAAGGAGGCTCCCCACCCTTATGTCATACTGGCAGCACTTAATGGAAAGTTTGATCTTACATTTTTTCAGCAGCAAACATGAAATAATGGAACGGGCACATCAAGTAAATTACATCAATATTAAACCACTGCAACTCGTACTGGCATGTACAAAGATAATCTTATTTCACTTTCTGCAGTTGTGTCCAATTCTCATTACCTGCCTATGACGAAGCTCGGAAAGAGCTCTTTCTCTCAACCGAGGACACATGATGTGGCAGGCTTATACTGGAAGAGTCTATATGAGAACACTCCTTGTTGCTACTCATCTCCCTAACTTTGCAGGGGAAGGCCCCGACAATGGCCGCAGCGCGGGACTCCCCTCACGGAGCTGGGTGAGGGGTGATGGATGCTGCCTTGCTTTCAACCGCACTCGTGAGAAGAAGGGCCCCTGGGTGCACGGCGGGAGAGAGCGATCGACCCGAGCGCTGGGTCGAGGGAGGCGGCGCGGAGCGGGGCTCGATCCCACCCCGGGGGAACTGTCCTGCTCTCGCTCCCGGCGCCGGGGTGGCTGGGTGTTACACGCTGGGTACACGGAGAGAGCGGCGCTGGGAGCCCGTGGGGAAGGACGGGGCGGTGCGAGCCCCAGCGCTGCCGACGCTCCGGGAGACGGGAGGAAGCACCTTTGCCCGGTCCCTCCGCTTGCTCCCTGGTAGGGCGCCGTCGGCAGCGCCTCTCGTCCCGTCCCGCTGCACCCGGGGCGGCACCAGCTGCAGCACGGGGGTCGCGGCTGCCAGCAAAGAGCCCGCACTTGCCCGGGGCGCGGTGCCGCGGTGCCCGGCTCCCGCCGGGCGAGACCGAGCAGTACTTACGGTATCGGCGGCGGAGCCCCGCCGGGAGTCCTCGCCCGCTTCCCCTCCGGTAGCGGCGGGCTGGTCGCCCGGGCACGGCGGCTCGCCAGCCCCGCGCATGCGCCCGGCCCTCGCGGGCTCGTCTCACGGCGCTGGCCGCGGATGCGGATGGGCTTCGCTCACCGTGGCCGGAGCCGGGGGCAGTGAGGGCGGCAGCCCGCGCTCCCTCCCCTCCGGGCCAGGCACGACGGGGCGGGCTGCGGCTGGGCCGTCCCCGGGGAGGCGAGCACAGGGTAGTGCTGCGGTTCAGGGGCCGTTTGCAAGGGGAGTAGCGGCCGCAGCGGCGGCACGGCGCCGGCGGCGTGGGGAGGGCGCGGGGGGAGCCATGGGGCTGGCGCCGGCGGGGGTAATGCCGGAGAAACCAGTGTGAGAGCGTGTGCGAGTGTGTGCGCGCAGGCGAGGTGGTGGGAAGGGCTTGCAGAGGCGGCGGTGCCGCCGCGGGGCTCGGTGCTGGTGTTTTAATGTACACTAGATGCCTTAAAGAACAGGAGTCGTGCTTATAAACCTGGGATTGGAGCACGCTTGCATTTTAAGTAACTGCAGGATGCATCCTCCCTCTCCCCCAGCCGCCTCTTGTCTTTCAGGGGCGCACAGCTCGCCGCCGCCGGGCTCTCTCGGTCTAGCTCTCCCGGTTTAGCGGGGCCCGACGCACTCCGGCCACAGCAGCCCCGGGAAGAAGTGTCCCCTGGGCAGGGGCTGTCGGGCCCGGCTTTCGCCCCGCTCCTCCGGGCGGTCGTCTCAGCAGCGCCTTTACCGACACCGCCACGTTTTGGGGACTATTCACTGATAACGCCCCGCCACCGCGGCCCCTTGGGCAGACCCAAACGCAGTCTACCAGGAGGGCGCAGCACGCCCGTCGGCGGGATAAGAGTTAATGGGACGGCCGCGGCTGGCTTGGGTCACCGCCGTCCTCAGGCAGAGCGACACGGTCTTCCCGTGAAACCGAGACTGTCCGGCTGCACGAACGCTTTGCGCCTTCCCGGGATGCCTGTCGAGCAGCTCTGCCGTCGGGGATGCTCCCTTCCCACCTGCGCACCGGCTGCGGAGCAGGGCGGCTGCAGGAGCCGCCTTGCTGGAGCCACTGGCTTCGGGGAGCGTTTTGGTGGGGGTGCAGATGGGAAGCAGCGGGCTTTACCCGTGGAGCGCTAGAGACTCCCACGCCGGTGTCGGCTGGGGGCACGTGGGCGGGAGAGGCTTTCCCGGTGCGGGGAATAGGAAGAGGAGGAGGAGGAAGGGGCGGACACCGCCCCACGAGCGGTACTCACAGCGCCGGGCGGCTCGGAGGCAGCACGGGGCTGCGGCGGCGCGGCTCCGTGGGCATCTGGGCATCTCCGGCGCTCCGGGGAGAGGCGGCTGGGCGGCTGCGGCGCCGGGGCCGGCGGCTGCTCAGCCCAGCGGCCCCGCAGCAGGGCGGCGAGCGGGCAGCGGGCGGCCGCCTCGGTGCCGGCCAGCAGAGCCACCAAACCCGTGGGGCCGAAGTGGGGCCCCGTGGCACCTCGACGGGGCGCCGAGATGAAGCGTGTGCAGGGCCGGCGGGCGGGGAGCTGCGGCCGCAGAAAGGGACTGGAGAGCAGAGCTGACAGCGGGGCGAGGGGCCCGGCTGGCCTCGGAGTCTGCGGCGTGCGGGGAGGTGTGGGAGCGGGGGGACGGGGCGGGGGGAGAAGAGAGAGAGAAACACAAAATAAGCGTTACCGGGGGGAGGCGGGACCCCTGCACAGCCCAGCCCCGAGCGGAGCCCCTCCGTCGCGGTGCTATTCCACCCCCTCCGGTTGGGCCCTGTGTGCTCCGGACTCCTCCTCGCCCCGCCGCAGGCACGCTCTGTGATCTTAACTTTCCTAAGGCTGCCCTTCAGACGAGGACTGGAGGATACTTCTCCTACCGAGACCATGCCCGTGGGGCTCACGGCTGGCCATAGTGCCGGAGGAGCACGGGGAAGAGGTTGGCTACTTACAACCGGCACTCCCCAAAGAAAAACAGCCCTCAAAAGCGGCCGCCAACCCCGCAAAAACAGCCCCCAAAAGCGGCAGCCGCCGCCCGGCCCTGTCCAGGGTGCTGAACCCGCCCGCCGCTCAGCGAGCACGCGCTGATCTGCCAGTGACAGGGCAGCATGATCTGCTCCGTCCTGCCGAGTATCAACGTCCTGGAGAGAGGAAGCCACCTTACTAGATAGAGCATGAGCCCAGAACAGGAACAGACAGAAATCGCTTCCGTTCGGCCACTGCCTCCCTTTTCTCTTGCAATCATTTCTGCCTATTTCTACTCAGGGCTCCATTTTTGCGTCAAGCCCAGCCCTTCCCAAAACATTCCCCATTTCTGGCCTACAACCATTCTCTTGCCATCAAAGAGACAGAGAAGAACCGAAGTATGCACAGCATGAATACTGCCCTTCCTACAGTGATGGCACTGCCCTTGAAGGCTAAAGCCGCTGCTGCTGCAATGAGAGAACATGGCTGTGGTGCCTTTTGTGTTTGGGGAAGGTGTTTGTTAACACTGAGACCAGCAGGGAAAGATGCCATTCCTGCACATATGGAGAGCTTGCTGTTGCTTAGCAGCAGAGAGTTCCCCAAGGTCTATTCAGAGAGGTGAACTAGGGTGGAAGCTGGACAATTTTCCCAGGAGAGCAGTAAAAATAGAAAGCCCCACCCCAAACCCCCACTTAGTATTTGTCCGTCTGGGTGGCAAGGTGCCCTTCTGCAAATCTCTGCCCTTTTGGTCGTGGCACAAAGCACACATCTGGGATGTTAAATGCATTACTCTGCTGAATTGCAATTGTCAAGGCCTGCACAGGATCCGTGGAGGTGCTGTATATTTGCCAATTAAGCTTAAATGATACTGGCTCACTCCTTGTCAGAGAAAAGTGAAGAAAGTCTCAGTAAATGTACCAAGGTAGTTCTTTATGTGCCCTGAGACCAAACACCTGTTAACACACTGGCCTTTGAATCCAGCTCGAGTCACTCTGCTAGGAAGGGCAGTCATTTCCCAGAGCAGTGAGTGGATGTTAACTCCCCTAAGCCCTCTCTGGACTACAGTCCCAGGTATCTTCCTAAATCTTAGCAGGAATGCTTGAACAAGTTCAGGTTTAAAAAACAGGCATAGTGTAAACCCCTTTGGAAGGTACGGCCTTGCTCCATCCTTGGCATTCCTATCAGGAAGGGCATGATCAACTAACACCTTATCAAAGATGGCTATTTTTTTTTCAGTATTGGTGATGCACAGTGATAGCGTATAGAATTGTATAAAAAGATGGTACTCATGGTCTCCTAAGCCAGGCATCTTCCAGTGCCTGGTGTTTGCAGTCAACTTTACCTAGCTCTGTAGGCAGGTACATCTGCATCATTGCATATGTATGCAAACACCTAAATCCTTGAAACAGCTGAGCAGTTTGGAGGCTTAAAGTGCTCTCAAAAATAGGCATCTTCTTTTTTCTTCCTGATGCAGGCTGATGCTGAGCTGTATAAGACAGAACTGGATAAACAAGTGCTTGGGCTTTGTTGAAATGGGTTTTAACATTGAGGGACTTTAAGAGCTGAATCCCTTCAAATGCCTAGAAGGAATCTGAACATGCATTTCTCACATGTGAAAGAAAATTCCCTTATTCATCAGAGTAGCATGCGTGCACATGCATGTCTGTGGCCTTACACTTGACCCCCACTGCTGCCCTGCTTTGTACAGGTTAATTCAACTTCACTAGGACAGGGAGAATACAAAATGTAAACACTCTGACAATCTAGTTAGCCATGGGAGTATTTGGCCTGGGTCTTGTTTTTGTTTCAAAAAAATGTTATGGAAAATGAAGAGTTTACATGCAAAGTGCATGTTTAATAAAATTATCCCATATAATGGCACCTTTATTTGTAACACACAAGGTAAATATTAAATCAGGACTAAATTTCAGTATTGATATTAGCTACTAGTATGTAAGGCATTAGGAAAAGAAAATCTCTTTAGCTTAAACCACGACATAGACTTCCCTGAAAATGTTCACATGAAATCTATGTAAGTTATTGACAAACTTTTAGGAGAGAAGTCTATCCAGCATGCAGCAGTTTTCTTTTATTCCACAGCAGAAAGGAATGGCTTCATCTGAGGGTGCCCTTGCTATTTAATATTGTCCCTTTGTATGTTTCTTACACTCCATTCTCTCTCTTTCGGCAGACTTGTCCAGTTAATATATTTTCCTAATTTTGTCTTTGTGGAAATGAAGAAAGGTGTTGTTACCATTGTTATTATTATGACTACAATAATATTTTATTATTACTGCAAACTTGTATGACACCTTTTCTTTCATTTGTTCTCATTGAAAATGTTAAGAACAGCTTGTAAAAAAGGCAATATAGAACATGTATCTGTATTTTAATAACTTTGTATTCCAACATTCTTCAACAGTTAGACTTCAGTGGGTGACCTAATGCACACACCAGCCCTTTTGGGGCCTGTTTTGCTTTCAGGTGTTAAAACAGATTGCTGGGCCTCATACCTGAACTTCTGCTCCTTGCCCAAGGAGAGGTCATACACGTTTGTGTGGCAAATTACAGGTACCAGTCCATTTTAGTGTTTCCTGCTCACTTCAATTGTTAAATTGAGAGTTTCTAAACTGTTGAACGGAGCTGATTCATAGTGAATTAGGGAGCAATTCAAACAGAAAGGAGAAGCCATTTTTCACTATTTTCATTGGAATGAAAGTGCACTTGTTACAAATCACTTTGAAGACTGACAGGCTTTTCTGGGAGCGGAGATATTTTCTGATGTAAAATGAGTTTCCAGGGACTTTAGTTGTACTTCAATTTTCTTTGCTATATCAGCATTATTCTAGTGTTTGCCTCATCTTATTTTTTAATAAAAACTTAAAATATATAAAAAAATTTAAAATTTTAAAAGATGCATTTTAAATATCCATATATTAAAGTGAACATAACACCAGTGATATTATGGGAAACAGCTTTGTTGAACTTTTAAATGTTCGTATTCTTTCACCATCAGTTCCTTACAGGTGTAAGTAACGTCTCTTAATGCATCTATTGGTAACTGACTTCAAATAGAAGATGTAAGTTCAATGATGATAAAAGGCAAAATAAACCAGTCTTCTAACATGTAAAACCAACCACAGACCTGCACGGTTCCACAGAGCATTAACTGACTTGTCCCACACACAGAGATGCCTGTTGGTACTTGATTTTTCATCAATGTTAATAACAATGTGTTAATTCACCAGTAGAATTTATTCTGTGTAAGCCCAAAGGTGAAAATCCCACTGGGAAGTTCCTCCCAATGCCATGCCATTCATACTGCCAAAATGTATCTGTTGGGCTGCATATATATACAGCACAGGTTTTCTCAGCCTTTTGCTGGAGGACTAAGGTCTTATTCTAAAACCTGTGATTGCATTATGTTAGGAATAATGCTTGAGAAGTTATCGCAATGGCTAGACTTGGCTTTGATCTCAGTGCAGCCAGAATTGTTTGCTATTGATGGCTCTGCTTAGTACTTTTCTAATTATTTCAGCACTGTAAGGTTATTTTCTGGGGTGACGTACTTTATCAGGCTTGGCCTATCCCAGATGTATGTTCTGCCAAAACTCTCTGCTTCAGCATTTGTGTTAGTCAGCCTCTACTCTGAAGTCTTGGGAAGTCTGGAAATTAGCCTCCGCTGTCTCCACTCACAACCTTATTTCTTTTCCACTCCTACATATCACATCCTTCTTAATTCTAAGGAAGAGGAAGTGTAAAGAGAAATAATCTTCGAGGTGGTATTAAATGTTAGAAATAGAAGATGTTTTCCTGTAGTAGGACTGAACACTGGGCTTTACTGCATCAGTGTCAGCTCAGAAGCAACTCTGCTCCCCATTCTGGCCTCAGTCCAGCTGATGCATGCAGACACTGTAGGGATTGTGAACCCTCGGATGGAGTTCTGTGGCACAACTTATGTGCTTAAAATCCCGGGTGACTCAGAGTTTCTGGCAGATTGATAGACTTGGTGGCTTGGGCAAAGGAGGTCTGATTAGGAATTGCAATATGACACACAGAAAAATGAAATCTTTGCTGAAGTATGGCTGCATTAAGGAACTATGCCCTTCATTTCATTTGTCATGTGTGGCAAATTGAAGCCTCGCTGTATTCTGTATATTGATAATTAACTAAAAATGTAATGCTAACTAGACTTTTGTTTTTAAATCATGAGGTTAGCATACATCTACAATTCTATCCTCCTTTTTCTTCTTTCCATAAACCTTTGAATTATTTGAAATCACTGAAAGTCCTACAGATTTGGGTTGATTTTAAAAGAAAAATTCTCCCATCACAACAACATTCAGTTAGTTTATGTCCCAACGACATCACAGAACCTGTAACAAAGGTCTGGGCAAAACACTGACCAGAAGAAATTAGCTTTTACATACAAAAATTGTGTTTCCACCTGATGACAGGAAGCGGTTCAGCAGCTCTCATGACAAGCTTCCAGAAGGTGTCACTGTGCACCTACAGTTTGAATGGGGACCCTCAACAGCCGAAGCGTGCCAAAGCACTCTTCCTTGTGCAGGATCCCCTTCCCTGCCCATAATGGAAATTAAATGAACTGAAACTGAAGACATAAATATTTTCCTCTTTTCATGATTAGCAAAGGAAAAATATCTTTCTAGGATCAATGTCACTCAAGAGGTAGCCATAACTTGCAGGTATACTGCTGAAATTCTGGGTCACACATAACCTAATTATTACACAGGCTCCTTACCACACAGGTGCTTGCTAAGTAATAAATACAGTTAAATTAAAGAAGAATCCAAAACTGACATGACTGCAATTTGTAGGTCTAGAAAGTCGTTTGTAGTTACATTCCAGAGCTGATTCAGAAACAAAGATTAATGAGGCAATTTGGAAGCAATGTTCCTGAACAGCTTGAGGTTTCACAGTAGTTCAGAGTGAGTCTGAAAGCCCAGTTGCACAACGTGGCTGCACATTAATATTCCAGCTTGACAAGATTCCCGAGGAAGTCACTGTGACTTCTGCAACTGACTTTTTATCAGTTTTTGGACCTTATAAAATATGGAGGAATTGGAGGAATTATGCAGCCATGTTAAAAGGCTGATGGGAGAAAATCACTCACTTAAAGGATGTGGTAGAGAATGTGAAAAGAGATCGGAGCTGAACTACACTATAATTCCTTCAAAAAAGACGAACAAAAGAATAAAGATCAGGCAATAAGAGACTGCTATAGAGTATGAGGTTAAAAAGAATAGTGTCAGAAACGAGGAACTTCTTGGCTGATGAACAGCAAACTCTGTGTTTGTCTCATTGCAGGACTAGTTTGAGGTGGTGGCCAGGAGTATTTCTGTATCATCTTGAAAAGACTTTTGAATGATGATGGGAGGAAGAAGAGCTGATCTGATAAGAATGACAGTGAGGAGAAGGTGTGAACGCATTTGGGAAATAGGAAAACTTCAGGTGATATGCACCTCAATGTACTAAGTTATCAATGGTTCTGAACAAGTACTGATTCAGAGAGGTCACGTTACTCCCATACCCTTGCAGAACTGAGGGGAAAGGCCTGGGAAAGGCCTGCAGAATCTCTTAACTAATCTTTCTTTCAGAGATGCCTTATGCGATCTTACCCACATAGCAGTGTATGCCTGGATTAGAGAGACTGTGATTGCAGACTGCACATATTACTGGCTAAATGTCATATTTGCTTTAGTTTTAGGAGCAGACTTACAAACGGTATCAGTTGCCAGGTCTTCCTTGACACCACAGATGATACCAAGTTACAGACACAGAGGACCTCAAGAGAAAAAAACAAAGGAAGGAAAAAACTCAGAGCTTTCGAGGAAGGCACTTGATATGTTCCTGTGAAAACATGTTTCTCCTGTCTGATGCTCAGAGAGACTGACTCTCTCTTCTGCAGGCTGGACTTTTTCTTCTGGCCACTCCGGGGCTGTCTGTTATGTTTCCCTGCAATTGGAAATACACTGCACTTTGCTGCAGATTCTACATGGGTCCTGAGAGAGGGAGAACAGCAGTCCGGATGGGTAGAAATTTGGACAAACCTATTTTTATATCCCATCTTTATACATGGTTGTTCAAAACAGTGCAATAACAGACCACACTTCTGAAGGTTTCTCTCTATTTCACTACTGATTTGAAGGACCATGTTCTCTTCTTGGGCAAATGAAACATCCCACCCAATCTCCTTTCTACAGTTAGTTTTAAACTTACCTCCTGATTAAACAGAAAAGACAAAATGGGACTGAATGTGTTCTCTCTGCAATAGCCTGTAATTTCTTCTCTGATCTGTAACACCTTTAACTTATTTCTCCCAATGATTTGGAAAGGCTGGTAAGAATCCACTAGAGTTTGGCTTTTTATTCAGTTTAAAATGTGCCTGCTTAGAACCCAGTATGATACTTCAGAGTTTTTTATGAGTCTGAAACAATTTCATAGCATGCCATTGTTGGTCAGGTAAATCATTCAAGCAGATGCTATTTTTGTACTTAAATAAAGCACATGCATTTATCTGCATGAGGTCTGTATGAACAGAATAAACACAGTGCAGTGAGGAAGTCTGGTCTGTCATAAAAATAACAACCATCTTTTAGAATCAAACATTTCACTGAACAGAAAGAAATGCCAGTTTGAAGAAATGTCCCTGGCATTTGTGCCAGGCTGTGACTCACTTCATCAGTCTTCAAATTGGAGAATTTTCCAAGTATTCCATGCCAAACCATCCAGAAGATCTGGATGCAAACTGAGAATCACTCTTTAACCCTCTTATTTAGAGCCTACATTAAATACAGATATTATAGATATCCCATTTACTGACATGCAGAATTCTGGGTAATGTAATCTGTCAATGGAGCAAGAATTTCCAAATGAAAAAACAGGATGAAGGGATGGACAGGAGCAACTTGGCCACTTTTCCAGTGCAGTCTCAGCACCTCTGCAAATCTGAGCACAAGCTGCAAGTACCAAAAGGCACAACGAGTTTGAATGCCAAAGCTTATTTTGGATACTAAACTCCAGGATTGGCAAGGAATCCCTAAAGGGAGGTTTTCTTCTTGAAAGACATCTCTCCCAGAAGAATGCTTGTTTTTAAACAAATCAGGTTGGTAATAAATAGACCATGGATTTTACAGAATCAAGCAAATAAATTAATACTTTAAAATATTATAATCCTCTTACTTCTCATAATAAACACCAATCATTATGCAGTTCATGAAAAAATACTTTATCCCATCTTGGCCTAAGCCTGATCCATTGTTTTCGCTCTTAACTTGCTTACCCTCAAAAGAAACAGTGAAGTCAATAGAACAGTAAGAACTGTTTTCTTCTTTACTGAGCCCTAAAGCAAATTACATAAGATGTCACAGCAAAAATCACAGCTATTTCCTGAACTTAGGCTGTGTTCACAAATAGAACCGAATGAATAACAGAACAAAGTTGAGCTCTTCCCCTTTTTCTGTATGAATCTCTCAGCCTACACCTGACATCTCCAGACTACTGAGAACAATTCTAATCCTTCTTGTGAGTGTAATTAAGCACTTGCAACAGTGAATAAGGAAAACTGATGTGACATTTTGTAAGATCATCAGCTGCTTCTTGGATGGTGTCACTGGGCAGCTCCTAGTTTGTTGCAGTCTGTTCCTGCCTTTAACAGCTGACATTAACAGCTCTGAAGAGACTCAGAGCAGCCCTGTGGGGGGGGACTTGGGGGTGTTGGTTGATGAGAAAATGAACATGAGTTGGCTTCAGTGTGTGCTCACAGCCCAGAAAGCCAACTGTATCCCACCCCGAAGGAGGTGATCCTGCCCCTCTATTCTGCTCTCGTGAGACCTCGCTTGGAGTATTGTGTGCATTTCTGGTGTCCTCAACATAAAAAGGACATGGGACTGTTAGAACAAGTGCAGAGGAGGCCACGAGGATGATCAGGGGACTGGAGCACCTCCCGTATGAAGATAGGCTGAGAAAGTTGGGGCTGTTCAGCCTGGAGAAGAGAAGGCAGCCTTCAAGTGTCTGAAGGGGGCCTATAGGGATGCTGGAGAGGGACTCTTTGTTAGGGACTGTAGTGATAAGGCAAGGGATAATGGGTTCAAACTTAAAAAGGGGAAGTTTAGATTGGATATAAGGAGGAAGTTCTTTATTGTAAGGGTGGTGAGGCACTGGAATGGGTTGCTCAGGGAAGTTGTGAATGCTCCATCCCTGGCGGCGTTCAAAACCAGGTTGGACAGAGCCTTGGGTGGCATGGTTTAGTGTGAGGTGTTCCTGCCCATGGCAGGGGGGTTGGAACTAGAGATCTTAAGATCCTTTCCAACCCTAACTATTCTATGATTCTACTTTCAGAGAAATCAAAGTTTTGTAAAGCATCTAAAACGTGACTTCACTGAAGCAAAAAACAAATAAGCCATTCCTACACACAAACTGCAACCAATCACAAGTTTGAAAAAATAAAAGAGATACCACTACTAAATAACTCCCAGTCTTGTAAATTCTTAAAGAATCAAGTGAAGTCATGTGAATAAAGACTACTCTTCTGCAAATGCCCAAGTAGCCTTTCAAATAAGAGAAACCATCCTCCTTCCAAATCAGGGTTAAAATTCAGTGCACATCCTGTCCACCCACACACATTAGGAGTGATTCAGTTCAGTTATTTGTCTAAGAGTATTTAGATATTAGAAACAGTTTAACTAAAACTTCGGGGGGGGAGGAAAATAGCAACAGTAGTAATGAAACAAAACACAAGTTATATAAATTAAAAATTCATGTTACATTGTTAACATACAACAACAAAATTTGTATATCACTGTACAGAAATCAAACTGAAAAATAAACAGGAACAGAAGCTTTTCGTAAGGACATAGTACATTACCACAGACGGTGACCTTCACCACTTATTTCTCCTTCCTTTATGGTTTAATCTCCCCCTGACTTTGATGCCAAAACAAGAAGTGTGTTTGCAGAGGCTGGAGCAGGATTCCTTACAACCTAAACTGCATCAAGCCTCTTCTCACAGCCTATGTCCAGCTTTTTCTGGCCCCCTTCACAGAGGCAAGCAAGAACAAACTAACACATCCTGTCCCATCCCTAACAAGCATACAGTTTGCATGACTGAATGAACGTGTAATTCTAACAGCAACAAAAAAAAAAGGAAATACCCTGATCAAATGGAGCAGCAGTTAAAATTACTTCTGCGAGCAGACACCTACAACAACGGCATCATTGACTGTGTCCTTCAGCTGAACGTTTCCCTGCTCTTGCCCGACCCAGCCAGAGTGACTTAACCGCTCCTCGAGCCGCAGAGCTGAGCAGGGCCGGTAACCCCGGCTGCAGGACTAAGGAAGCAATACTGAGGTCCAAGAAGAGAGGTGCCTGGGACAGGGAGGAGGAAGACACTTGGCCCTGTCCTGCTACCCCGCGCAGGGTCTCACGGACACCTCCAGAGGGGCCCGGAGGAGCCCAAACCCTTAGAGAAGCTGCCGCGCCAGGCGGAACCCAACGCGCCGCCCCGAGCCCACCAGAGTCCCCCGAGAGGCCGTACAGCGGCACATCCGCACCCCAGTCCCCGCGGCAGCTGCCACTCACCCCAGGGGCACGCCAGCGGATGAGGGCCGTGGGAGGGAAGAAGGAGGCCGCAGCCGCCCCTCGCCAGGCCGGGAGCCGAGCACCGAAGGCCCCGCCGCTAAGCCGACCGGGCCTTGCTCCCCTCCGCAGCGGCGCCACAGCCACCGCCGTCATGTGACACCGCTCACCTGACCACGACGGCAGCCTCCGAGGGACAGCGCACCCCGAGCACGCCCCGCCCCGAGCGCCGCGCTGTGGGTGGGGTGGCGCGAGGCTCCGCCCGGAGGCCGTTAGAGAAGTCAAGGCGGTGCCGGGTTATGGTGTGGGGTGTTAGTCGTGTGTGCGTGGCCTTATGCAAATGTACGCACGTTTATAGATATCTTTTTTATATATACATATATATACACACTTATATGCATATTTAGATAGGTATATGTAGTATGCTGGGCTGCATTAAAAGAGGAGCGTGTCCAGCAGGTCAAGGGAAGTGGTTTTCCCCCTCTTCTACCCTCGCATGGGACCCTGCCTGCAGTGCTGCATTCAGCTCTGGGGCCCCCAATGCAAGGGGGATGTGGACCTGTTGGAGCGCGTCCGGAGGAAACACAAAGAGGAAGCCACAAAGATGCTCAGAGGGCTGGAGCGCCTCTCCTGTGAAAACAGGCTGGGGGAATTTAGGTTGTTCAGCCTGGAGAACAGAAGGCTCTGGGAAGACCTTAGAGCGGCTTTCAGTACCTAAAGGGGACCTACAGGAAATCTGGAGAGGGACATTTTGCAAGGGCCTGTAGGGATAGGACATAGGGGGAATGGCTTTGAGCTGGCAGAAGGCAGGGTTAGATTAGATACTAGGAAGAAGTTCTTTCCTGTGAGAGTGGTGAGGCACTGGCACAGGTTGCCCAGAGAAGCTGTGGCTGCCCCATCCCTGGCAGTGTTCAAGGCCATGTTGGATGGGGCTTTGAGCAACCTGGTCTAGTGGAAGGTGTCCCTGCCCATGGCAGGGGTTTGGAATGAGATGAGCTTTAAGGCCCCATTCCAACCCAGACTTTTCTATGGTTCGATGATTATGTACACATACCCGTACATGTATGTGTATAGTTCTGTATGGAGTTCTAATCCCATACTGAGAAGGCTGATGGCAGGACACAACATGTGGGTGCCCACCAATGCTATTTGCCAATAAGAAACAGCTCAGTGTTTCCACAGAGAACACAAGGCTGGCTGAGAAGGGCTTAGAAGCCCTGCCCAGGGCAAGCTCCCAGCCCCCCAGCACTTCTCCCTGTTTCCCACCTGAGCGAGGGACCACCAAGTTTGTGACAGAGGCGCAGGAGGGGAAGGGGCAAGGGAGGTGGCAGGCAATGCCCCAGGCACTGATAATGCCTCCTTGGGCTCTGCATTCTTTAATTCCAGTTCCCAGTATTTTCTTGCTTTCTGCCTCTTGTGCTGCAATGGGGCGAATTTGCTTTTTCCTACAGCTGGAGAAAAGGCAGGAGTTCCTGCACCCCTGCTTCTGGCAGGCAGGTCTGACTGCCTGTGCTCTGTTGTGGTGTGCCAGGTCTCACAACCTGCAGTGTCATACTTCTCCCTTACAGCTGCACAGTGTCATGCGCTGGGGGCACACCATTTCGTTCTTCCCAAGCCATATCTCAGTGGAAGATAGACCCTGCACAACCTCTACCTTTCATAAAAAATGGCCTACATATGTTGGGCTTTGTCTCTCTAAGCAAAAGGAGCGGGAAACTTTTCAGACTAAAAGCCCAAGTGTTTCAGAAACCACAGGCTTATGCTTCCATGTTTCCAAGAAAAAACATCTCTCTGATTCCAGTTGCTGAGTGAAGTTTTCCAGTCATACGGTGATGAAGTGCACAGACACACTACTCCTAGTCAGAAATGATCCTGAAGGGTAATTCTGCTAACATGTAAGGAGGAAAGGCAGGGGAAAGAGAAATAGATCAGAAAGTTTTGTGTGCAAGCAGATTAAGACAGCCAAAGTAGAGTGCCCTAGAGATGTCTGCAGTTAGCTTTTCATTTTGCTATGGTCTTTGTATTTTCCAGGACATCCATTTGGAGGATACACTTTTCTTTAAATTATACCTGCACAGTATCTCTATCAGTGTTTTCTTTAATTCAAGGAGGGGTTTCATTACTGTGCCACTGATTAATTGTAATTAGTTCTGGCTGAACACAAGACTGTGGTTCTCTGACTTCTAGTCCCTGCTTCCAGTATTGTTTCAGTACTCCATAGCGAGCAGAGAAAAAGTAAACTTATGGTTTCAGTTCAGTGCCCAGTGTGATCTCGTATTTGGAGCATGCATTAGGTCATCCATGGTCCTTTTTTTTTCATGACACGCTTTTTTGCCTAATTGCACCACCTGCAAGAGTCTAGCACCATCCATTCAATCTGGCTAAAAGAAGACAGACTGCTACTTGCAGTTTTCTATAGAAAAGAGCTTTGAAAAGCTGTGATTCAGCATGTTCCTTCATCATAAATGGTAAACTCTGACTTTACTATTCATTTCACAGATGTTCGGGAGGCTGCAGTAAAATATATTTTCCTAGTTTCTGTAAACTGTCTGAAAGTATGCCCTTACTGACTTAGCAGAAAGAGAAGGGCAGGTAGCAGAAATAATTGTAATAGTAATTACTATTCTTTTAAACAGGAGTACCAGGGAGCATTTAAGGAACTACCAAACATTAAACATGGCATTTTTACTGGGCAAGTTAATAGTGTCTTTAACAAAATAATCAAATTAGTGAACGCAATGTGCCATATTAGAGAATGCAAACAATTTATTGTTCCTCAATATAGCTACATAATAATATACTTAATCTACATATTCTTCTGTGTCATGTAATGGAATAAATGCAAAACATGAACAAAATGTCAGTACAGCTTTGTAAGGTACAATCATGTCTCACAGCTCTTCAGGAGTTCTTCATGTGTGTGGGAAAGGTTGGTACAGATAGACATCATCCGCTTGGATGTATTTCCAAGAGGCATTCACTGACATGCCTCTGGAGGTGCTCTTAAGAAAAAACCCCAGCTCTCCTGAGTTAAAAGGAAAGATCTGTGCATTAATTCATAACTCTTGAATGAGACACATCAACAGAGGGCAGGAAGAAATGATCAGCAGTCGCAGCGCAGAAGGGTCTTCAACAGAGGGCAAAAAGCATCTGGCTGGAGTCTGTGCTGTTCATCACACTCACAAGTGTTTGAGAAAGGAGTTAAATAGTGTAGTGAAAACTTTGCTGATGATAGTGCTAATTATTCTGACAAGTGCACAGTTGAACTGCAAAACACCTTGCCAGAGAATGGTGGGTATGCTCCCATCTCCTGTCTGTCAAACAGTCAGGCACATCTGAAAATTTTCACTTGGTGTGAGTCCTGTGGGGCAAGCTTAGTGTAAAGGAACTTCATTGCAAGGGTAAGCTTTGAGAAAGAAAACATTATACGGTCGTTGCAGGAGCCTGTCCCATGTGCCTGCCATCACTATGACAGCAAGAGGTAATCTTCAGCAACCAGCGCAAATACATCCTTTATCATCAGCTTCAGAGCACCTCATGATGTCTTATTGAAGCTGGTTGATTCTCTGAATTGGATCTTGTTAAAGGTTATATTTGGAGAAGTTCTGTGCTCCTATTTTTTGGTAAGCCTCTATCTGTCAGGGTTCAGGTGCTGCAAAACAATTCTCATTTAGCTACTTTTGGTCAAGTCAGTGCTTGGCCATTAAGTCGTGGCAGTGCATCTTCATTTGAAGTTGCTATGTTTAGATGAATTTACTGATGTGTGAAACACAGAGAAAAATGAAAAGCATATCAGCATGCAGGAATAAAATTCATCAATTGCCTGAATCACAAAGAATAAAAATGTTCAATAGTTTAACACTAGAAAAATGAATGCAGATGAGTCATCCCCCCAGTAAGACTACAGACAGCTGGATCATGACAGTATATTTCTATTATCCTTTCCTTCTTGTAATAAGAACAATGTCTCTCATATATTCTGCAAATTACATAAGTGTTTTGCACACCTGCCATTTAACCTTTCAGCATTGTGTACATCACCTGGCTGTCTCCAGCATACCTGTACAAGTTTTCAGCATATGGAAGGAATGGCTTAGAAAGTTTACCCAAGGAAAGCATACTTAGAAGGCCAGGAAAAGTGAACACACTTCTTTAAGTCACAATGTATTATTGATAAAAAATCAGAAATGGCAGAATCCGTAATGGAGAACATTCTCAAAGTGGTACCTATCCACTAGAAAAGCACAGAGGCTAGCTTCATCTTTGAGAGCTACCTAAAAAAAGAGTTCATTTTACCCTAAGGTTATTCATCCAAGGATGCAGATCAGATCTTCTGAGTGCTCACTTTTACTTTTCCAAGGCTTAAACCCCATCCTCCCAGGGCAATGTGGAAAGGAGCAGCGTGTACACTGTATGACAAGGGATGGATGTGAGCCTTAGGCATGGGCTTCCTCACATGACTTGTTTCAGCAGCAAGTCCCCATGGGTGCACTGCAAAAGCAGGACATGTTTCTGCTATCACAGAACTAGTGCCAGGTGCAGACACTAAATTAAACCTGTTATTTTTTAGCAAGGAGGACTCTATAGCAGGAGAGAGGCAACAGCAGAGAAGAAATAACTACAAGTCTGCTTGTGGGTTGTGAGAGGGAAACATTAGAGGAAATCTAGCTGGTTTTGTAATGTGTGCAACTTGAAGGCTTTCTGAGAATCAGTGGCGAAGTCCATACAAACAGGGGTTTTGTTTTCTAGATAAAATGAGGCAGAGAAATATGAAGAAATTAGCTCAAGGTCACACACATAAGGACGAACAAAGCGTGTGCTGTTGTTAATCTAAAATACACCTTTTCCCACAGCACTGCTCTCCAGTATGGAAGAAAAAAGTAGTGCAAAGTAGAAATTAACCTGCACCGCAGTTTTGCAAATGTCATACCAGGCAATCTTCTGATTGCTGTACCACTTCTTTAAAACTAAGTTTTGCATGCTTAGTTAAGGAACCACACATATATCCTCAATAGGAATGGTGTTTTCAAAAGAAAAATAATCTAACATTTTATTGTAATAAATAGACTAGATGATCTGTAAGGTCCCTTCCAATCCTAATCATTCTATGATCCTACGATTCTATGATAAATACTTCTTCAATTTTTTTCCCTGGTAGAATGGAACAATTGTCAGAATATTCAAAGTGAAGTGCTGTGCAGAAACAGGAACAGAAAGGCCAGTGCAAAACTATTTATACCCTTGAGAGATAAATGCAGGTGGAGTTGAAATAGTAGGGTACATTATTTTAAGGAGTAGGAACAGGTGTCTGTCTCATGAACATATTCATCTGTATTGAAAGCTGGAGCGTCTAAGAGTCTCCAGGCCCTCTTGGCAGCCTATAGCATCTCTCATTCTCTCACCGTCAGCCTCTACTGCTTTGTGCCAACAGCTCTTGTCTGGACAAGGGGGTCCACACCTGAATGTGTAGAAGCAGCACTGCAGGATGAGGTGAAATAAAGCCCACTTCTGTGTAAAAAAATACAATTAAAATAAAATAAAGTAAAATAAAATAGCCTCTAACTTCCTCTCACAAGAAGAGTCTAGGTCAGAGCAGCGGCTTCATGAAGGAAAAAGGGAATGCTGAGCTACGCAGTGCTGCTGACAGTAAGCCTGGCTAGAGGACAGAAAAGAAGGTGGTTACCCAAACCTCAGCAGTAACTCTGCCAAAGTCAGACTTTCTGCCAGAGCTTATGCAACAGCTTTCTTCCTGTAAGATGACTTCTAGTGCAATTCAGCTTGTCAAGCCAAATGCTGGAAAAAGTGTTCTGTCATTGCTCTTCATTTTTCTCCTCAGCACCGGAGTGGATCCAGAGAAAGGCAACAAAGCTGGTGAGAGGCCTGTACTGCAAGTCTTATGAGAAGCAGCTGAGAGAGCTAGGGTTATTTAGTCTGGATAAGGGAAGGCTCAGAAGGGATCTTATTGTTCTCTACGAATACCTGAAAGCCAGATGGAGAGAGGAGGTGGCTGATTTATTCTCCCAAGTAAGAAATAGGACAAGAGGTAATGGCCTCAAGCTGTGCCAGGGAAGGTTTAGATTGGATATTAGGAAAAAATTCTTCACTGAAAGGATGATCAAGCATTGAAACAGGCTGTCCAGGGAAGTGGTGAAATTCCAGTCCTTGGAAGTGCACAAAAACTGTGTAGATGAGACTCTTACTGACTTGAGTTAGTGATGGACTTGACAGTGCTGGGATGAAGATTGGACTTGATGGTCTTAGAGGTCTTTTCCAACACAAGTGATTCTGATTTCTCTGAAAAAAGACAGAGATATGACCATGACACCCCTTTCCATAAGAGATTAAATGGAGGCAGATGGCATTGTATCTCTCTTATAGCTACTGTGCTGAATTGTCAAAACTTTTCACTTTTGACAGAAAAAAAATGTCGGCTTAGACATGTTTTTCAGCTTGAAAAAAGATGTTGTAAACTTTCAAAATAGATAGTTTCCCATCAGACACTTTTAAAATGGAAGCTCTCTTGCCTCCCCATTTGTAGTAACTTCTCATTTGGAAGCTTCAGCTAACTCTAACAAAAGTACTAACTTAAAATATAAAATTATTAAAACTAGAAGTATTTTGAAATTATTAGTATATTAACAGATTGATTCTTTTTAGTGCACAGTAACATATGTATGAGTTTGACTTTCTGCTTTCCAGGATAAGATGTTTTAAAAGGCTCCCAAATGCTTTCCCACACAAGGAACACTATTATTTGCTTAGCTTTCATTGCAACAGCATTGCTAATGACCAAAACTATAAACAATGTTAATAAAATTCTTTAAATTAAAATTTCACAATAATTTAATATTCCTCCTATTTTATTTTTGTGTGTGTGTGTGTGATTCTCCCTCAAAAGAGAAACTGCAAGAGAAAGCACCAAAAATAAATAGCAAGTGGACGTTGACAAACAGAAGGCAAAATCCTGGCAGCCCTCTATAAAGCTAAGAAAAACAATCTATTAATAATCTACCTGGAGTCGCAGTCTTTATATTTAGTTTGTCTCTATCCTCAGAGATGGCTGCTACTCATGTGGTGTTTTCATTGGAGCCGGAAGGATTACCAGTAGACCATCTGTTCAGTGGGTGAGAAAAGATGTGATTGACAGGTACCACTGACCTAAGACAGACATCTCTATTTCATGCTGCCTGCAGAGTATAACTATGTGCTGAGTTGCTTCTTCCTTCAAGCTGTAAATGAAATACATCCACTTTAAGGTGGTAAAATGTGTTTCATTGTTGTTACAGCCTATTCCTCTGACATTAATTCAATTTACTAAAACCTATGAAGTCATGTATCTAATCTCTAAACTAGCACGATGCTGAGGGGATGAGGCACCGCAGATATCTGAGGGCAGATAATCCTGTTTGTCTCCAGAACTGTGGAGGCTGCAGGAAGAACTGGCAAGCTGCAAGAGGCCCTGACGTTTGCCCATCAGCGTAAGGACGAGCCATCTCTATGTTGTTGTCATTCAGCCCAATGTCTGGGATTTGGTTTTGTTTCATTGTTAAATAGAAGTGGTGCTTTTCCAAGAAAGGTCATTGCAAACTTGGATTCAGGAACAGTTTTTTTATTTCTCAATGTGGAGGCAAGTTTCGCTCTACTTCAGGACTCACAGTTACCATGCAGAAAACTGCCAAGCAAAAGAGACTTTTCAAAATGAAGATGAAGAAAATGTTAAAGCAGCACAGTGGGTTTTCAAGGTAAGACAAAATCCAGGGATATCTAAATGTCCTGAAGGAGGGGTGAAATGCTGTATCTGGAAAGAAGCAGAAAGTGTTAATGTCATGTATAACAGCCATAGACTATTTGTCACCAAGACATCGGTATTCATGTAGTTTTTCTTTATTTTTGAGCCTCATCCTCTGCCCTCTTTTCCTCAGCATGTTGCAATCACAGTGACAAAGGAGGTGGTGATCTACCTACCAGTTAAGTGTCTGTTTTCAAACAACATATTAAACACATCCATCTAAGTCATAAAAATGATTCATAATTTGTGGAGCTAATCTGTGGTTTAAGGGGTGAGGGAAAGCATGTTGTTTCATGGCGTTTAAACACTGAAGAGGTCTGCATTTTTTCACTTGCGCTACAAAGAACATCCAAAAGAAATTAAACACAGCATAATACTAAAGTCTATTTGGGTGTTACAGTAAATCCCTTTAGTGAACCTGTAGAGCTGGTTAACAACAGACATGTAGCATGTAGATTTTGTCCAAAGCCCAAAAGCTGCCCGAAGGGTGAAACAATGATAATTATAGTGGGCAGCACGCTCCTCTGCAGCTCAACAAAGCGAGAGAGACAGGTGCAAGAAACCATACCTTATAGAAACTTTGGTGCAGAAGTGGTGCACCGTAGTGCATGGTAGGGAAGAGAATGTGACGGCAAAGTCACACACTCTCAGAACCATGAAGTTTGGGGTTTTCTCAGACTAACTTAGCACCACAGGGGGGAGGGAGTAAGGCAGCCAGTCCAGGTAGTTGGCAGGGTTGGTGAAAGACAAGACTGGGGAAGAAGCCATTCTCCGTTCCACATCGGCCCTGCAGACGTTCAAGTTAAAGCAAGAATTGTCTTCTCCATCCTATCTCCTTACTTAATGCACATCTGCTTCCAGGAGGCCATTTGATTTGAATTACAGAAATACACTCATCAAAAATCCTAAATAGCTTTCATTACTCTTGCTGAGAGGAAATACTACGAAAGAAATACTCAGCCTCCTTTGCCATTATCAGGAAACTGTTTCTGATAATGAACCAAGTACACTCCCTTTATAATTTCATGTCATTCTGTCTCATTATCTGTCCATTTAGCAATGAGGACGTGTTGGCTGTCTCAAAGCAGAGGGGGTTTTGTCACAGGCATAATGGCTCCTGAATTCAACTCTTGGTAGTTGTAGCTTTTGAAACCCATGCATTGAGTTCTTCACAGCTCATGTCCCCAGTTATTTTTCATTTAGCCGCCCTTTTCTTCATCCCAGGTAAATAGTTCCTTTCAGCTTGGTGATTACTTTTATAGCTCTTTGTTGCCGAGTTTCTGAGAACATGGTGCAGAGGACTGAGTCAGGCACGTCCCTTATTACACAGACAACTTACTATTTCTCTGCTCTGCAATGGGATTTATCTACAGAAGGACCTAAATGATACTGCAAGGTTCAGGACCACTTAGTGTCCGGAGTTCCTTTCATCCACTGGCTATCTGTCCCATTTACCTTGTTTTGCACTTATGTTTCTTAAATGCTACAGCTCTGCCAGTGTGTCTCTGGTAGCAGGGGACAGCCTGCAGCGGCAGCCCAGGATATATTCTGTAACCACTTCAGGTGAAATTACTGTCCTATGGAAGCTCTTATATGAGGTTAGATGCCCTGGAGAACACGTCTCCAGAATTTAAGAAACCTCATCAGCAAATGATCCTTTCACATAAGTAATGTAAGCAATGCTACTAGCAGTTCATGAGTGTAAAAGGAAGGACTCTGTTAGTGATAGGAAGTTAGAAAACTTAGCCGTCTAGAAATGTGTACAGCCCTAAGACTGGGGAACTAAAATAAATTGCAAGCTTTACTTCACACAGGAAGAAAATACCCTTCATTTTTACCTGTAGGGAACCAAGTCAGGGAGATTACATGATTTCCTAGTACTTAGGAAATCAACTTGGAAGCTTGTGAGGTTCAAGACCAGTTTGTCACTTACACTCCCAGAACAGACAGGATCACATTAAAATTTCTTTATTATTTTCTGGTGGCATTGAAGCCTGCAGAAAGTTCAGATTCTTTCTGGTAAAATGTGTCCATGCATGACACTGGTCACTATAGACAAACTATGTGCTCAGACCCATAGTTTGGGTCTTTGATCAGACTGATTCCCCAGTTCTCATTATTTCCCATGTTCAGTTCCACCTTCTGTGAGATTTTGAATTTTATGTTTCTGAATGTGAGCAGTGGCTGCTTCTGGCAGCAAGTTGTTGTCTAATTCTACATGCCAAATAGTAAAATAGTTGTAATATTAAGTAAATTGGGATTTCAGAAGATCTTTTAACAGAACACTTGAATTAGGTTTATTTATTCTTGAACAGGATTTCAAAGAGAAACTGAATTACAAGAGAAATGTTTTTGAAAAGTGGTAGGCAGAGTTTAAAGGCCTTTTAAGTTCTCTTCATGACATTTAAATTAACTCAATGAGTTGTTTATTTCTAATCTCCATTTGCATTGCTTAAAAAGCCTTTTCCTCTGACATGTTTTCATCTTGAGTTATAGAAGTGGGAAAAATCAAAAGTGAATAAACTGCTTTTGGTCACAAAGATGTAAAGACTTACTTAACCCGGAGCTAATACAGACACATTCTTATGTGGTTCCAATGAGCCTTTTGCAAATTAACAAAATAAACACCCCAGAAACATTACAGTGCACAGGGAGATGGTGAGAGGTTGCATATATATTACAGCTCTGAGGGCACTAGTAGGTGATAACGGCCCAACCAGTGTTACCTGGGGCCTCCACCCTTACTCATGGACCTAGCAACTTCATTTAAGCTCATCCCTGAGGACCTGTTCACTGTCTGCTTGAGCTGTGCTGAAGAAGTACTCGTCTCTGCTGAGTGAGAGCCATGCCTTATGTGGTGATGGAACCACCTGGTTGAGACCTTAACCCCACCTGGCCTGACTTCCTGGCTTGATCCTGGCTGTCCCTTGTGAGCATGGACTTGTCTGGTGATTGTGGGACCTGATCTTAACCCTGATCTGAAGGGTAGACTTCACCTTGCTGTGACATTGCCTTAGGAACTGAACTTTGCTTGGATCGTCTCTGTCCATCCTGTTTGCCTTGCTTGAGTACTACTGTAGGATGGGCTGTGGGATCCCCTTGGCTTCCAGCTCACCTCTCTGAGCATTCGTTTCTTCAGACTAAACAACCCCAGTTCCCTCAGCTGTTCCTCATAAAATATCTAGCTAATCTCAGCTCTGCAGAAATCCCTTGGGTTTGGAGATGACAAACATTAATCCATAAATTGCATGTAATGTGGAAGTTACTTATGACCATGCATCGCTCATCTAAATTACTTAGCAACTGTTATGAATCATGATTTGTTTAATAAAACAAGTCCAGAAAAGTAAAAAATCATAAAAGATGTTACTTGCAAAGGACAATGTGCAGTTGAATGACTGAACTGCTTTGCCAAGTACTCCAAATGTCTTCAAGTGATGGGTGCTGTCAGTCATTAATTACTGTTAACGGACCCTCTGAAGTCAGATGTTGTTTTTATCTTTTATAAGAGTAGGAAAAGTCCTGATATTAGTAGATGTACTCACCCTCTTCAGATATAATCTGTCTCAAGTACATTTTCATGTCAGGAGTGTTTATTTGGTGAAGTCTGTTTTTCATACTTAGTCACAGTAGCATTTGTATGTCTTAAAGCTTGTGATTTTGTCATAGGGTGCTAGGAACAAGCCAAACAGAATCTTATGCCAAGAACACATTCCTTCTGTTCTTTTGAACAGGTGTTGTGCCTAGTTAAATAGGCTGAAACCTAGTTTAATAGTTACATTTTATCTATTTCTTATGTTTGAGATGAGCAGGGGATGCAAACTGTATAGCTATGGATTGAATCACTTGGCAGCTAACATTCTTCGTCTGTGCCAAAATAGTTATTCTTATACAGCAGATGTAAAATATGAGGCATGTTTGGTGCTCTGTTCTATTCAAGAGGAACATTTCAAAGGGAGGCAGAATTCTGGAAGAGAAATAGGAGTATTACAGGGTATTTAGGACCACCAAATTATGTGCACCTAGTCTATCTGACCACTTCTTTGATAATACAATATAGTTTTAAGTAGGGAAAAAGTTAGGTATTTTGCTGAGTAGTTATAGATTAAGATAATGAGGTAAAATCATATGCAGTTGGTTTTAAAGGTAAGCAAAATTATTTCTAGGACAAACTGGAGAACATTATCTCTGTGATCTTTTGTGCTGGTTAATTTCATCTTCTTGGTTTATATCCTCCATAACAAGTGTTTATCATGTTTCTGAAGTGTTTTTACTAGTTAAGAAAGGGCTCCTCTTGCATATTTGCCAGACTATATTAGTCCTAAAGTATCAGTCCTTTGGAGACATGTAGTGGTCAGCAAAATATTGATGCGTATCTTGTCCTCAGACCTATTAGGAAGATTAAGGCATGTCAGCCCCCAACCCTGCAAGAGGGGTCAAGTGGAAACTGGAAGTGGCTTCTCTTGTTTGCAAGAGTCTTCCTCCAAGGAAAAATTTGTTTCATTAATTGCTGCTTTCAGAAGTCACAAAGTTCTCCTGGGGCACAGGAGGCAGTATTTCAGGCTTACTGCATACCCAGGTCTTTAGCACTGCCTGGGGTCAGGTCATCCATGCTATGAGGACTGCACTAGTCATCTGAGGGTTTAGAGTCCTCCTTTTCATCTTATCATCTAAAGTGGGAAATCTGTTAATTTAACTATATTACTTATAATTATGGTAAAGACATTTTGTGTTCAAGTGATTTATGTTCATCAAGGCACGAACCTGCTGGTTGAGTAAAGATCCTACAGTTTTCTGTGTTGGGTGAGGGAAGTAAAACAAACCCATAAGATGGAAGTAAAACATACAGGACTGGAATCCAAAATAAACACTAACAGCTATTAAAAGTTACTCTCATAGTTAAAACCTGAATGATCTACAATAGGCCTTGAGCACCCCAGTGACCAGCATCACTTTATACTGCATTTAGGTGTGCTGGTGTCTCCTAGAGCCCGTGTGTCTGGGTTGTGGGCTGAGTGTCTGCATGTGTATGAGCATGACTAAATGTACACAGGGATAGGATTCAACAAGACACCACTCTGGAGAAGTGGCCATCAGCAGAAATACCAAATAACATTAGACATACAACTCTTCTTTCCATTGTGAATCGCAGACATGGACATGCCACAGGACAGTAGAGTGCTTTCTCATTTGACTTCCCATCAAATACTGCTGTTGCCCAAATCATGGGAAGTCTAGGTTTAAAACCTTCCCCTGAGGTGACTTGAAACCATACACAGCAGAAGAATAACCTAACTACTGACCACAATGTTTCTAGGGTCCCTTCCTTCCCTTGTGTTGAAATCATTTTTTGCTGTATAAGAATTTAATATTCCTTATATAGAGGGGGTGGTGATGCTTTGCTGTGCTTGAGGTGCTTACCACGCAAGAGTCTGAAATGCAGTAAGTACTCCCATTTTCCTTTTTAACAGATATTCAGTGAGGCCCAGTCCAAAATCCACAGGGAGGTCTCTTGCAGCTGGATTGAAAAGTCATCCTTCTTTCCCTCCATCTGGTTTTAGCTGGGTCCAAGCCAGGGAGGGCACTTCTGAAAGCTGAGGCTGAGAGACCATCTCCAGTGGCTAAGTCACCAATCTGGGAGATCAACCCACTCAAATTCAGAGCAAAAAAAGGATCTGAGCCTGTTGCATCCTGTATCTCCAACCTATATGCTAACAGCAGCATTCATACATGTAGGTCTGGGGCGGGAGCTGCGTGCTGTCTGGGACTGTGGCTCCCAAATGAAGAGCAATGCACATACAGTGCCAAAACAATCCCATGACTTCTTTTGAAAGATGCAGCACAAATGCTCTTTCCTGTGACTGGGAGTTTCCTCTGTCCCTGTGAGGCAGCTCCCCATGCAGTGTGTTGGTGGTTTTGGATGGCATGTTTAGGTATTAGCCCTGTGCACACAGGATGAGAAAGCATGTACCAGTGCCTAGTTTAGGTCTGTGGGTCTTTCTGGGAGCCGTGGAGGAGCACAGTGTGCTGTGAGTGGGACACCCTTTAGCAAACCTAGCCCTGAACGACACGCAACAAGTCACTGGTTTGGCTAGTATAAGTGGACAAGACTCATTTTCACCACTTGCTTGCTACTCCTGGGCAGCCTTGCAGAGATCTTTCATGCTTGAATGGGGTTTTCATCTCTAGATGTCTCCTGTGAATGTCCATAGTAGATTAGTCTGCTCCAGGCAGCTTATACTGTTAAATATAACTCCTTTAAATATAGTGTGTTTTAATCTTTAGCAACATACATGAATGTAATAACAGATGAATGCAGCTTATGCAGGAATTATTCTATCAGGCAGAAAGTTGTTTGGGTTTTTTTTACTGTGGGGATGAACAGTGGGACAGGATGCCCAGAGAGGTTGTGAAGTCTCCATCCTCGGAGGTATTCAAACCCTTCTGGGCACTGTCCTAGGGTGCCAGAGAGCAGGAGGTAGGAATAGACAGTCTGCAGAGGCCCCTGTTCTGTGGAACAAAGAGCTCTTTACAATGTCTTTCTTTTTAAACTGTCCTGTAATTACATGGCATAATACTATTTTTTAAATTCATAAATATTTTATTTTTGTATCCAGAAAAACTGTTGTGAGAATAGCGAGCTGTGTTGCTCAGCCTTGTCTATGAGCCAGCAATAGCTGCACCGACAGCAATCAGAGGGCATTCTTTTGTAAAAGTTGTCAAAATAATCATGAGCTACACATTAATGGGTGGATTACTTGCACATTAATGGTGTGCAAATTTTCTAGTCCTCAGAGATAATTTGTGCTAATTTGCAGCCATGTGTTTTTCCAATTTAATGATTTACTTATTTTACCTTTGAAATAGCCCTAATACTTTCTGTTTAGCTGTGCACCTTTGAAATGAAAAATGAAAAATGGGCTGATTAGGATATTACTGACAGAAAGAATTCAATTAATAAAAAACCTCCCAAAAGATAAACTATTTTTACATTAGTTCTGGAAATTTTTCAGCAAAACGATCCTAGACTGACCTGAATAACAGCAACTGTTTTCATTACTATAAGATGACCTTCTCTAGGGGGAGCAAAATGTCATGCTAGTTAATAAATAACCCACTCAGCCTAAACCTGATTCAAGTAATTTGAGATATGGGTAACTTCAGATTTACAAATGTGTTAGTTTAGGATATCCTTCCACCATAAAGAATAAACACTTTAGATAAACAATACTGGGGAAAAGCAACATTTCTCTGGAAAATCATGGAGGCCTTCTTTAAAAGGTATCTAGTCTTAAAAAGGTGTCTGTGAATCAGGAGAAGTTGACCTTTACTCCATGATGTGTCCCTCACACCCAGGCTGATGAAAGTAAATGATTTCCAGTAAAATACAAAACCAAAATGAAGTACCTTTTGTACATCACTAGCCCCAGAGTGATTAAGACATAATACAGCTGATGCAGCTCTGATTTATAGTTTCTCCTAGAGGCCATCATGTGGTAGAGATCACCTGAGCACAGAGTTCCCATCACATCCTGCTTTATTTCCAATACACCTTATATCCAATTGAAACAGGAATTGTGCTGTGTGGTTTTTTTCAGCTCAGATTTCTCAAGAATTTCTGAGTGCCAAAGGAATCCCTAAGTGCCAGAGGAATCCCTAAGTGCCAGAATAAATTACTCCCAGGCTGCAAGTGTCAACCAGTCCATTCTAATTAGTAAATCCTCCTATGCATCCCACATCACCTGAGAGTTGTATGGGGTGCAGTATCACTGAAGGCAGTTCTGTGTGGGAACTTGAAAGTGTCATCTGACCTTTGCTGCTAGAATCAGCCGTCCTTAAGCCCTTCCTGGTGCATGTTTACCTCGCCTGCTCTTTAAAACCTCACTAACACAGATTCCACAGTCTAGGCAGCCTGCCCCAGTGCTTCACTATCTTGCCATTAAAAAGCCATTAACCTAAATATCTCTGCCTACTTTTTAAATCAGTTACTCCTTGCTGTGTATGTAGTGAGCATGAAGAATAATTTACTCTTTCGCTGTACCTGTTTGTATACAATGTGTGTTACCTGATACCTGTTTCCTATGACTGGTGCAAAGATACAGAAGTCATAAATCATATACATGTTTTTTCACAGCAGTTTCTTTCCACAAAAAAAATCAAAGAGTCTAGGGGAAAATAAATGTTTCTTTCAAGTCATTTAGAGCTTACTCAGTCCTACATTTTGCTGGCCCCTTCTGTGCAATAACAGGACAGCTTTTTACTCCCATTTATTTGCATCTCCTTATGAGTTGACTTCTTCCAGTCAAAAGAAAGATGCAAAAAGAGATCAGAATAACCTACTGCAAATACCTTAATTTCAAAGTACAACTCCATGTTGCTAGGTGACAGCCAGATGCATCCTCCTGAGAGCAGGTCAAACCCAAAGCCCTGCCAAGCCAGGAAATGCAAGGGAGAGACCAGAGGCCACACAAGTGAGGAAGGCACTTTTAATGTAATGACAGATGTAACTGTATATTTCATCTTAAGCATTCAAACTTAATGCTGAGGCAGGCTGAATGTTATTTTTCTATCAGTCAGATCCAAAAGGTGTGCTGAAGGGTAATGCTTGGGAAATGGCAAAGATATGTGAGGAGAAGAAGCCTGGCTTGCAGTGGGTCGGTGCCTGTTTACTGACTGGTTTTGATGTCTGAGAAGTTTTGGTCTTTCCCACAGCCCATCCCTGTGCTGAGCGCTGGAACTTTTGGAAACTTAGATATTGAGGTCTTTAATTATACAGATCTTCAGTCTACCACTTGATGAGGTTGAAAACAGTTCAGGAGGCTGATTGTCCTCAACAGGATACTTTTAGTATTATTTTCAAAACAAAGATTATATAAAATACAGAATAGACTAGACTAGACTAGAATAGAATAGGCTAGGCTAGGCTAGGCTAGGCAGGGTTGGAAAGGACCTTAAGACCATCTAGTTCCAACTCCCCTGCCATGGGCGGGGACACAAGGCGCTAGACCAGGGTGCTCAAGGCCCTGCCCAGCCTGGTCCTGAACACTGCCACGGATGGGGCAGCAACAACTTACTTGGAAAGCCTGTTCCAGTGCCTCACCACCCTTACAGTAAAGAACTTCTTCCTTATATCCAATCTAAACTTCCCCTTTTTAAGTTTGAACCCATTATCCCTTGCCTTATCACTACAGTCCCTAACA
>WYDI02008434.1:0-17768 GCA_009867235.2 Psittacus erithacus | reverse complement strand
CTACCACCACTGGGCATGCCAACTCAGAATAAACTGCTGAAACAGGGATGCTGTCTTGCCTGGTGTTGTAGGGGTTGTAAAGGACTGAGCCAGAGCTTGGTGTCAGGAGCATAGGCTGCTCTGTGCTGCAGAGACTCCACAGTTTGTTTTCTCAAACACAGGATGTTTCCCAAAAACACAGGATGTTTTGGGGAAAGCATGCCCAAAGTGCCACCTAGACTGTTGGCTGCCCCAAAAGCCCTTCTGTCCCTACAGACATTCCGCGCTTTGCAGCCATGGAGAAGTTGTGCTTTTGGCAGCATAAATACTGCTCTTGATCACAGTGTGCCTGGGGCTCGCAGTGGCGGCACCAAATTCATTTCTGGAAAAACAGTCATAGAATCAGAGAATGGTTTGGGTTGGAAGGGACCTTAAAGTTCATCCAGTGACAATCCCGTGCCATGTTCATTAATCAGGTTGTTCCAAGCCTCGTGCAACTTGGCTTTGAACGCTGCCAGGGATGGGGTAGCCACAGGTTCTTTAGGCAGCCTGGGCCTGTGCCTAACTATCCTTATGGTTGGGCACCCGCATGTGATTACGTGGTGTGGTTTTCTAATCAGTGCCTCTCTTACACATTTTATAGTCTAATATTTCTCATGGGATCAACATATTAAATAGAGACATTATATGCTTTGACTTCCATGTGCTTCATGGTTGAAATACATTTACTGGGCTAAAGAGGGCAGTGACATTATTGGAACCGATGCTTTTAGGGGCTCAAGTCTTACTGCAGATGTAGATGTATATAATGCATTCTACCTCTTTTTCAATTGCTCTTTGAGGAACAAATATAGAAAAATCATGGAGGTAAACAGGTGGCTTGCAAAGAGAAATTGAAAAAATAGCTTGACAGTTCTATAGAAGTATTTCCTGAGCCTCTATCCGTGCATACTAAACATGCTTTCAATTTCATACTTCATGATGACCCACTGAAAGCATTTGTCAGTGAAGCTGTTCTTGCTTGTATGTTTTTTCAAATGTTTATGGCACATTCATTTGTACTAGACATGACATTTAGCATGTAGCTAAATGTGTAGCATTTTCTCTCCTTACATCTTTGTGATACTATTAGTGACAAGAAATAAGGTATTCCGTGTGCATAGCAACAGCTTTTCAAAGGCATATAACCCAGCTGTTGAACCTGATTTTTATTTTACAAAGGGCATTAGCTAATGATTAATTATAAAATAAAAATAATGCAAGACTGCCCAAGGTATCTGCTTTTGCAGAAGCTGTTACGGCAAAATGTCTTAATTGTGTAAGGGATATACAAAGTGGGGATTATATCTTCAAAATATCAAGTACTTAAGGTCATGGCTGGCTTCTCTAGTTACCCTCCGGACACTACCTATATTTTCCACTTAAACCTTTGTAAGCTTCAACTGTTTTTACAAAAAAAAAAAAAAATGCTTCTAAAGCTATAGTTTCTTTTAAATTAAAGGTTTTTTGGATCCATTACAAGCTTGACATACACAAAATGTGTCTTCAAAAGGACTCTGCCTACAGAGTCAGGGTTTTCACCAACGAAACACTCACCTACAACCTACATATATGCACTTGCCCAGTCTCTCTGCGATCCTTCCCATCTCCAAACAGCTGCCTTCAAGTGAGGCAAGACCTTTCACTGTTTAAGATCACAGAATTTTGTGCTGAGCTTTCACAGACTTTTTTCAACAGCTTCAGACTTCCTCTTCCTTCTCCACTTTTTTGGCTTCCCCAGCTAAGAGACTGGAATAAGGCTGTCTGAAGAACCAGTACTGAAAGCAACCATAGCATTTTGGAATCCTACAGCTGGAGATGGAACAAAAGAACAAAATTTTATCAAATCTTTTCGGATTTTTATATTATTCCAGCAGATTAATACCATGAAAAATTCTGCCCTATTTTAACACCGTGTGTTGTTGCACAACGCCTTCAGCTCCTACACAAAATAAGACTACAAACTGAAAAAGGCAATTCATGTATATTGCACAGGTAATTTCTGATAGGCCAGGTGATCATATTAATTAAACTAGAAGAGAGACACAGAGAAAAAATTACACTTCTGGCTCAGTGCTGAATGGCATAAAGATGCAGTTACATCCAGAAGAAAATCTTTCAGAAAGAAGATTAGCTTATGCAACACTTCAGATCTGAAACAAATCAGTATTTCATTACAATGACAGAAATGAAGCAATGCCAGGAACTGTACCTTTGTTAATACGTATTGTCATCACCAAGTGGCTTCAGGTAAATAGTTCAGTACAGGACCAACTTCTTGTATTTGATTTTGCATCTAATTATGTAAACAGCTTGAAATAATCAAGTGCAAAAATTTTCGCAGAGTACTCATTCAGTGTTTTATCTATGGGAATTGCAGCTGTTTACTGTAGTGAAACTGCTTCTTTAATATCACCTAAAACTCATCATTAGTCTGATACACAGATAATCAGAGGAGATCATCTGCATTCATCTCTTGTTCTGAGTGCCTTTGGGCTCCATCAGGGACAGGAGGTGGCCACTGGCTCTGCATGGACACAGGCCTCCAAGGGTACCTGGGGCTTGTGTCCACAGCGTGAGTCCATTATCCCCCGCCAGCAGCCTGCTGATGTACTGCAGGGGGTTTAGGCAAATTAATCTAGCTCTCCCTCTATTCCACACCGCTGAAGCTACTGTGTAGCCTCTTGGTTACCACCTCACTAGTTAGATGGGAGCTATTTCAGACTTTGGAAAGCCAGTATCTTTTTTAAGCCATCTTATTCTGTTGTTTCCTCTTTTTTAATTCCTGATCTAAAGTCCACAGAAATCACTGCAAAGTTGTGAGGGTTTTTTGGGGGTATTCTGAGACTAGTCATATTTTCCTGTAATGAAATGTTATTTGCCAGTGTCATTGTGAGTGAAGTACACACCAAAATCAATCCCAAATTCTTTAAGTTCCTAAAGGTTCTCCTTTTTGCTTCTGCTGTTAAGAAAGCTTTCATCTAACTACTGTAACATATTACTAAAGCTAATGCTTTCAAGCCTTCAAGGATAAATGGGATCTATAGGTAATAAGAGCTATCAGAGTTAACTCTTAACTATCATTAAACAGCTTTAGAAAGAATATAAATTCTCATACTACATATCTGGAGGCCCTAGGTTACAAGGGTTTGAAAGCAATTAATCCTTTTCAAAAGTGAATCTATATTTGCCTACTGCAGAATTTCTATAGCTCTTCCCAAACCATCTAATTCCAATCACCAGTGACCTTGTAACCTACCTCAGTGACTGAGCTCATCTTCTTGTTCAGGCAAACCTCCTTTTGCTATATTTACAGCCTGCCTATTTTCTTTTTCTGCTGACTTACATTTTCACATTTTACTTTTCTTTGACAGTTCCCTGAAAAGCAGACTTACAGAGTTCATTATTTCCACTACTAGATCCAACTATAAGATTGAGGCCAGAGAAATACAAGTTAAAGGAAAAATTTCCCCCCTAATTAATACATATCCTTCTCAAGGTGGGGGAAGACTAATTAACTAATGGGTAAGAATAAAGATAAACTTACATTTGTAATAAATATCATACTTTAAAGCTATGAAGAATTGATTCTACTGTAATTACCAGGTCACAGTCTGTGAGTTCTGGTCCTTTGATACACACCAGCTGCACTGTGCAACATACCATCATTTGCCCTTAATGTGTCACTAAAGCTACGAACTTGATGGACAATGAGCTGGCAAAAAAGCATTTTTTATTTTAATAGGTCTACCAGAAGGAAGTAATTGGACAGTGTTCTAGTCCTTATTTTTAGTGGTTCAGTGTGTTAGCCCTTCCAGTTTTACTTCTGACTTCATTTTTTTTCTTAATCTCAACATTTTTTTTGATGCTTTATTATTTGCAGCTTAAGGCTTTGTTTTATCTTTCTTTCCTCTAGCCATCTCCTTTGAAGTAGCCCATGCACACCATGGATATCTATCAAGCAGCAGCTCTACAGCCCCTGTAGATGCCAGGGAGCTTGCAGCTGCTTTTTGGGCCTGCGCCAGTTTCTTCATGCAACATTGCACTGGTGCATACAGAGGCAGCCTATGAAACTCCATCAATTCATTCAGTGAGGTTTTTGGATAAGGTTTCTTTTTGCTTTTGATTGATATCTCTGAGTTTGATTTGTTTGATACTGACTGGATCCAAGAGTGGAGTTTGACTACAATAAAGCATTTGTTTTAGACTAAAGCAGAGAACAGTATCTAATCTAACAATTTTTATGCCCTAAGATCACTAGTCCACAGCCTGAGGAATCCTATTCCCAGAATACAATGAGTTTTTAATCTTTTACATTGAACACAATTACAAGTATTCTTAATACTGCCAGATGGATTTGGGAGGGTGCACTTGACATGGCAGTGTCACAAACATATCAGGTCCCTGCTTTTTGTGCAGGAAATCATTCAGCAGCTGTGAATATTTCTTAATTACTATGAGGTTCCTCTGGGTAAGCGCTCTTGTGAGCAGTGGCAACAGCTAACAAGCATATTGACACTAGTCAGGCTAAGCATGAGACAAAAGCAGCAGGCCGCAGTGGGCCAAAGGCTAGGGTGAGCTCAGGATGCTCTGGAGAATCAAAACTGCTGAGATTAAAAAATTAATTAGAGCAAAAACAGGATGCAAAATCGCAAGAATGAGGATGTAGCCTTGAACAGGGGAACTAGGTGATGGCACAAGATTTATCATGCACAGATGGGTGGCCTTGGGCTCCGCACCAATCAGCAGCTTATCACTAAGGGCAGTTGGGCAAGAGGCGAGCACAAATCATGTATAAATAACCGTGTATGAATGCAATAAAAGGGCAATTGCTTAATCACATTGATCATCTCCGCGTTGTCCGTGACTCCCGCGTCAACAGGTTCCCTCAACAGTCTTTGTTTTTCACACAGACTCTCTAGTGACTATAACACTGAATCATTTTAACGACAAAACCAAAATCTGTAAACCTGGTGAGCTTTCCCCATAGTTCAATTAATTCTAGAAATACTGAACAACATTTGAAGTGGTCTTCAAAATAAAACAGCAGCCCTTTTCAATTTGCATTAATATTGGACAGATTTGCAAGAATCTTTAGTGACACTTTCTCTTTTATGTGCCTTTGATTTTCACTGTGCAGCTTGAAGACCAGAGCAACATCCTGCCTGATGTCATTCTTCACTGTCACAGTACTGCTGAAAGTGTTAGCAGCAGGACAACATATCCTAGATTAAGGGAAGGAAAGGTGGGATTTGTAGTAGCTTCACAGATCCCTGACAAAAGAGAAAATAGGAGGAAATGTTGACGGAATGGGCAGTGAGGGATATCCACATTCTGACATGGGGAGGAAGGGGGGAACGCCATGTCCATAGGGATCCCAAGTTGAGCAAAACAAAAGCACAAGAAGAGCTTTAAACATGGATGAGAGATGACTGCAAGAAAAACAGCAGCTCAGCCAGAGCCCTAAGCAGACACAGCTTCAAAAACATGAGGGTGTGCACCTGGGGAACAAGCAACATGCAACTGTCCTGTCCCACAGTCTTACTAACACTGTGAACACCATCATTTGCAGCACACAAAGTGAAGAAAGGCACATTTGCAGAGCTGTTCTGTGGGCACCTCATGATAACTAAGTTCTCTCACAGGTGAATATTAAAATTTTACCCACCACCAACAGTTTGCCTCATGAGGCTAGTAACTAATGAGGCTAACAACTAATGAGGCTAGCAAGTCTAAGCTCTGTCTCCAAATCCAGATCTCAGAAAGTTGAACATGCTGTTACAAGTCAAGGGAACACAGTAAAAATAATAGAATAAAAATTATGACTAGCTAGCATGTCCCAGCTTGCTCCTCAGACTTGGAGGTACTCCTGAGGTATTTCTGCCCTGCCTACCACTGGCCACAACGCTGAACTTAGTTGCAATTGATATTCATTATTTCCTTATTTAGCCTGAGAAATAATTAGGTACCATATGTCCT
Source organism: Psittacus erithacus (assembly GCA_009867235.2). Classification (NCBI taxonomy): domain Eukaryota; kingdom Metazoa; phylum Chordata; class Aves; order Psittaciformes; family Psittacidae; genus Psittacus; species Psittacus erithacus. The sequence continues at coordinate 11,771 of WYDI02008434.1, read as the reverse complement.
TCTATGCGCATACCCAGAATGGAGTCATAGTGTAATGCATAAATAAAACTGATAGTAGTTCAGTAGTGTGGTAGTTTGACATTCTATAAATGAAGAAAAAAGAATAAACTGAAAATGCCTGTTTGATTCTTTTTTTTTAAGTATACTTAATTATATGTGTAAATACATTAGCTACAACTCTAGACAAGCAAGTAGACAGCTAATCATAGAGAAAATGCAATTGAAGGCTCAGACAGATGACCACCCATCTGCTAGACATCCCGGGTGTTTATGTGCTCTCCAGGCTGTTTATCTAGGCTTATAAAAACATATCTGTTCACAGAACTGGGACACAACTACAAAATGCAATGCACAGAAATACAAAGAAACTCAGTCCTCCCACAAGGCTTTTTCCCCTTTATTCTGTCACTGCAGTCAGCCTAAGAAACAATTCTTGTACCCACCAAAGCACACATGCTTCAACACCCACGCTGAAATACTGCTCTTGTCACCAGGTCTTAAATACATGCTCAGTCGCTCCACTCACTAAGTCCTAGACTAGGTTTGTGCTTAGTTGTTTTCGTAAAAGGGGGGTTTTATAACTTCTAGAACTTGGGATTTTTTTTCATTCTTCAAGGCATAATGATCAGCCAGAAACACATTTTTTAAAAAAGATCCCTAAAACTGGATCTTTCACTATTCTTACTCTTCTGGAATATACCATGTTTAATGCCCAGAATTACATTTTAATCAATCTGTACATATGCAAGACAGTGCTTATTGTCAGTAGGACATACATGGCATTACGTTGCTTATTAAAAAATAATATCTTTTTGGTTTTGTTTTTTTGGGGGTTTTTTTGCCTGGTTTCCACATGTCCTTTAGCCACCTTTGGAGGCAAGTCAATGTCCTACCGCCTCCATGCTTAAATACTGATAATAAATGCCAGAAGCAGCCTCTAAAGAGTCCTACTCCTTTTCTGCCTGTAATGGAACCACTTTCCTGCAGGAAAAAACGAGATAATCCTTCACATGAGAATGTGCCATTTCTCCCAGACTGCTGCAGTTCTTTCAAGATCTGCTGGTTTGCCTCCTAAACACAATATTTGGGCAGGGATTTTTTTCAATAATTTATTCCCTTGAGATAAGTTTACAGCAACTGAACTAATCAGGCATGAGTCTAAGTAAACCTGAAAATGCCAATATGCTTCTACGCGCCTGCTCCTAATGAATTAGGTTTTGGTTTATGTTTTTCTTTTAGGCTGTATGTGTCACTCATGTGACAGAGGGACTGAATTTCCTTTCTATGTTCCATGCCATCTCACCTCCTATAGGTCCTGTCTCAGGCAGGATGGGGAGGTTACCCCAAGCTGTGCAGCAACACAGGTTGGACAGCCCAGTGATAAGCCTAACAAAAAAGAGCTAGGCTGAAAAAATTAAAAAAACCCAATGTAATTCAGAAAAAATTCACCTTCATGTAGCTGTTCATCATCAATTTAAAAGTGGAAATACAATTTTGCACTGAAAATCAGGTCTATTTTTAACATACAGACTTTTCCTAAACTTTGCTGTACTATACTAGATAGTATTTACATCTGTAATACTATCCTCTGGCTGCATTAACATTGCAGTGCCCTAACTACTGAAGGGTAAAACTTTTGTAGCTTTTTAAAGGTTGCCTCTTTGTTCATAGACACATATTTTTGGTTTCCAAACTTCTGTGCACTTAGCCCTTTCTTATTCTAACAGCTGACACCAGAATGGCTTCTTCCAGTCAAATTTGAAAATAATGTCCTACATTCAAGAGTGGACAATTTTCAGTTCACATACTAATAGATTGTTAGGAATGGGGAAAACTGCATGGTTTACGACACCTCTTCCAAACTCTTCTCGCTCACATACTCAGTGAAAGTTTCACACAAATATGATGCTGTAGCCTGCTGTAACTCACCTCATCTTAGTTCTGTTTGACTCCCTCACTCTTAATGTTTAGTAAAACACAACTGTTTTCATTACCTCATAAACAAGAGGGTAACCTGCTGAGCTTTTAGCCATTGATTGCTCACACAATATACCTTGCTGACAGAAGACTACTTTCCTAATGTGACAGAAGACTACTTTCCTTATGTAACAGAAAACTATGCGCATAACTGCAAGTCTGATTCAGACACTTTTTCAAGATGTAGCACATAGAACAGCAACACATTCAGTGTTAACTCAGTATTAACAAATGCAACTTTTCCACATAGTCCTTGATGCCAAGTATGGCTATTTGGCCAGCAATTGTGTCAGATTAAAAGGTTATCACTCCACTTTCTGCTGATCCCATTGCCCATTTCATCACTACTGGAGGTTACAGACCTCTCCAAACTGTGGACTAATGGTATGTGTAATTGTTTCTAACCCCGTTCTGTCTGAATGAATCCAACAGCTGAAACACTTCTAATAATAGGGGTTATCTAACACAGCTCAGTTCAGCAAAACTGAGACTACACAAACAGTTATACTGATGGATTGGAGAGCCTCGTAATTTCAGGGAAGGGTTGATGAACAGCTGAGGATGAGATGTGGAACAGCACACATTTTGCACAGGTCAACTAAATTCAAAACGGCAATCTGATAATAGCGTAACTGTGCCTTCCCACCTTTACCTTTCAGACAGACACACAATAAATACTGTTTGAAATTAGATGATCTCTAAAGTTCCTTTCAACCCAAACTGACGTATAAACACTAAAGCTGTTAACAGCACTTTCTAGAAGCAAGAGATATGCTTCCATTGTGCTAAGTTACAGACTGTGTGAAACACTCTGAGTGCCAGGATGTTACTAATGGAAGAGCTGTTTCACCCCTAAACGTGACAAACTCATTTGGGAGTGACTGTATGAGAGTCATATCCTCCTGCTGCCTTCATATATGCACTGGCTCAGTATGAAGGTGTCAAAACTCTTGAACGGAATTTGTAATCAGCTTTGTTCCAGAGAAGAACTCAAGGGATATTTTTAAGGCACTTTTAACTGGCTTAAGGCCTAAAGTTAATCAGAATGGAAAAGCATGACTGAGATGGCTGGACAAAGTAGACTTTACACATGTGTAGCAAGGGAGAACTTATAAATATGTTCCCATAATAAATCGTTCTACCAGGAGAATTCTTCTCTTCCTCGGGTGAGTCAGTTCAGTGCATCCACCCAGGGCTCTCTATCCCTCTCACACTTTTAGAAATCATCTTCCAACCTCCTGCAGATACTTGCCAACCTCCTTACAAGCAACTTAGTAATTCCTCCTTCCATCACTCTTTAATATTCTGCCCACCCCACTTTTTTTTTTTCTCTTTTCTGGAAGTTAACTTATTCACAGCATCAAAATGTCAAGCACAATTTTTGAGGAACGGCAGAGCTCAGGGGACTGCTTGTATGGGAGGACTACAGAAGACCTGTATCTACACACAGATGCAAATCTGGTTATATCTGGTGGCTTTGTTAACAAGACCTGGTACTACTTCCCAAATTTCTCCTTCTCCATGTTCAGAAAATGCAATAAAGTTCTGTGTATCCAGAAGTGAAACTGAAATTCGGTAACTCAGAAAATCTCAGCTCCACTACTTGAGGTTTTTTTCAAGAGTTTTGCAAACAGAAAAGCATCACCGATCAGACTATATGTTTCAGCTAAAAATCTCTTTTATAAAGATATCTAATGCAAACTCATGAAATGCAAGAGCAAAAGGAAGTAATCATGAAATCAGTAAGTTTATAACCTGAAAGATGTGAGAGTCACAAACATAGGTGTCTTACTACTTCTGAAAGTGCTCCTTGATACTTGAATTCTCTGATAGATTTCTAGTCAATTTTAAAATAAGACTACTTAACTGTGTTGATCCCTTTTTGCCAACTATTTGATTGGCCTCACCTTACCTAGCATTAATTTTGGTATGTGTTCTAAAAGGGTAAGATTTCACCCTGTGAGTCTATTTTTTGGGGGTGAAAATGATGTCTCATTTTTTCTACTTTTGTATAATGGTCTCAGAACTACACCCATTTACTTTGATACCCACATGTTGATAAGTGACATATCCCATATTCTTCTAGCCTCTGCTTCTCAGTTTTGCCACAAAAGGTGGTGGCTCATATGGACTGACTCTCAGCAGAGAACCTTCAAACTTGTGAGCTAATAAAACCTGAGCAACAATTTTCAAAACAAAGTTTAATTTAATATCTCCCTTTCCTTAAAAGTAAATATTAACTGGAAATAGTTGGTTTAAAGAATAGCATGGATTTGAGGGGGGCAGGGGGGGAGTGGAGGGAAGAAAAGGAGATTTTTTTTTCCAAAGTATTTTTCAAAATATATTTTCAAAAGGAGAATGTTGTACTGGGGAGACAATCTGGCAATTAAAAGTATCAAACATTTTAGAGCTACCCAGAAAGGACATGAAATTCAGGATTCATGAACTGGAAAAATCCCTGCAATTAGAGGAATGTTTGCTAAGAGTTTCTGAACAGCCATCATAAGGATTTGAAATTTGCAAGTTACCATCAGCTTCACCCCCCCCCTCAATTTCCACCATGCTGAACTCTGTCTAAAAACATTTCCATATAAATATTTTTTTCAGCAAAATAATAATCATATAAATTACACAAAGACATAGGAATGATTATAACACAGAGATAATCCAAAACTTTTGAACTTCATCTACCTGTAACTGCATCGTTTCCTAGTGGCTGCCCAATTGCAATTAGTAGCTGTAAAAATAAATGAATATCTTAAACAAATTCAGTACATACATGGTTAAGCTTCTATAATTGCAGCTTCAGTGGAAGGGAGAGGCAGTTGATGAGGAGCCCTGGTGTGGTGCATATCCACATGTGTATGGTGTTATTTGGCCTTCTTTGTACATTCACCCCTTGTGCTTATCCTAAGCATCTTTATCAGTTTTCCAGTCATAACTATAAAATCAACATGATTTCAGAAGCTAGCCCTTTATCCAGCGAGACACAGCAGCTCCTGAATGCCCGTTCACACGTACTAAGCATGTTGTTTAAGCTTGATGAAGATTCAGGCCGGAATAATTGAATCCATTTACATTTAATGACTGCTTTAAGGTTAGTTTTGCCACTTTTCGAGCTACAAATGTGATTATAAATTTTCTCTCACACTTCACAAGAAAAGTTTTAATTCTGGAGCCCAGAAGATAACATTTACCACAACTGATAGAGGCTGTGGTGGCAATCCTGATGCAGGGTCAGATGTGATCACTTTTAACTTAAAAGCCAGCCAGAGTTTTCCTCAGAGGCAAACATCGGAGGAGAGCTGACAGCTGCAGCTACAGCAACCTGATCAAATTATCCTATCAACACTACTTAGCAGCTTGCACTTGAGGCACAGAAAGCTTCCACCCTGCCTGAGGTTACCTTTTTCCAGCTATATGGCTCCCACCACTTCATAATCCAAGCTTCCAGTAACCAGCATTGAAATTGGAGGGTTTTTTTGAAACTTCCTCCATCAAGAGCACAAAGTTTTGAGAGAAAAGATGGAATTATTTGAGTAGCACCTCAAATCCACTCCACTACTTCCTGTCCTCAGCTTGGCAGGAAAGCCCACCAAGCCTCAGGTGCAGCTGATGCCCAATGTACGCATTGCATCCCCTCAGACAGCAAAAGCAGTTGTTTCTATGTCACAGTAATGAGGTATTTAAGTGTTTTTTAATCCAACACTTGGCACTGAAGGTTTTTGATCATCATGGAGTCCAAACAAAAAGCAGTATATGTAAGTCTCCCACAAAACTGATATATGGATAGACTCCACAACTGGTTAAAGTTGTAAAGTAGGTATGCTTTATTTAGCGCTGGGTGCATGGGGAATGGCTCCTCCAAATTCATGTGCACCTCAGTGTGGTCTTCCTCCACCTTTTATAATATGCATTAGGTTACGCAACACGCCTATATATATTCATGTCCTATCCCCGCTTCATATTATAATGAGCTAAAAGGTCCTTTGTGCTTGCGCAATGCCTCCTGGTGGTCGTGGACAGAGGTCTTGAGATGACGTAAACGTGTCTTCCTCCATCTGAACTTTCCACCTTTTAACTGTTGCACATGCTCCCTGGCTGTTTGGCCACCATCCAAACCACAGAGCTGATTCCTGCTGGTTTAGGGGTCCAGGGGGTAGGAGAAGTGACGGCTTCTTCCCCTTATCCGTAGCGTTGGTCCTCCCACCCTGTCCTGTCAAGCACGATAAGTGTTGAGCAAGTATTATATAACATTGTGAATAAGCAATAACATTGTTGAGCAAGCGGCTTAACCCTAACCCCCTTTGCCTCAGTTAACCCTTCACATCAAAACAGCATTTCTTCCTCAATTTAGACTGACACTTTTATTCTTTTGGGTTTTATTAAATATATATATATCTCTTAATTGAAAGCCTTGCAGAGAAGTTATCAAGTTAAATTTATCACAAAAGTAGACACTTCTTCAGGTTGGTTTTCAAATTACTGGCTAGAAATGTGACTAACACGTGTCACATGCGTGACAGGAACTCTTAAAATCAGTATTTTTATAATTGATTTGAGGTTAGTGAAAAGGGAAGAAAAAGACACTTTGCTAGTTTTTAGGTCATTTATAGGCCGTGATTCAGAAAATCATTTCTTCTGGAAAAATTTCTCTTAAGGACATCATTTAAGTGTAAGTCCCACTGAGAGTTCAGCAACATTGAAAGTTGAGTATAGATTTAAACGCTGTGTTAAAAGGGTTGATTTTATCACAGACTTTCAAAATCCACTACTGAATGAATGTGCATTTCAATAGAGGTTCACACCTCAAAGCTGCGCAAACGTTGCCCTCAATAATGAAGCGCTGGTATGTGTACATTTCTGAACGACAAAGTTCCAACATTTTCTCTTAGCTGAAATTTGTTCATGTCCTTCTGTCTGAAATCCTCTTCCCAATACTCGTTTTAACAGGAAAAAAAAAAAGACAGGCTATTTCAACAAATGAATTGAGAAAATCTTAGTGTCTTAATAGTGGCACACAGTGCTTTGAATGTATATTCCTCTGCTCTGTTATATAATTATTTTGAACAAAAAAATCTGGTTTGCCTTGTTTTCAGGAGGAATTGCTAAGTCTGAAGAATTTTTTTTAAGAACTGAAACCTGCTCTTATAACAATGTCTTTGTATTTGCATTTCTTTAAACACTGAGTAAAAACCACTTCTACTTTCAAAACATTTATTTTTACAAGTTTCCTCATTTCATCAACACGTATGTTTCCTTCAAAGCCTTTCAGAGAACTGCATTGTAATCAGAACTTGAATTTAAAATGAAAAAAGAAAGTACATAGCAAAAGGGATAAAACAGATGGAGGAATAAAATAAACAACAAAATTCAAGTTCTTTCAGCTGCTGCTTAAACATAATAAAGCTTCTAAAATCACAAAGCTTTTCTTTTCCCAATGCTGTCCATCCTGCCTTTGAATTTTTGTAGTAATTCCTAATATTGCTGCCACTTGGATACGAAAAATATTGGGAACCCTAGCACAGGTGGTGAAGGATGCCAATTATGGCGTACATTGATCAGACTTGCTAAGAGCAGGTTTTACCAGCAGACTACTTCTAATGTCAGTTTCTTTAGTTATTGCTATTTCTATCATATATTCAAATTCCATTATTAGGAGATGTCTACAATAGCTGTCTAAATTAAAAGGCTAGTCAGTCTCAGGCTTTTCAACAGAGAGTGGAGAGAGAGAGACTCCTTCACAGGCTGGCAGGCAATTTCCACATCAGTTATCAGTTATAGTCATAAATGCTGTTTAATGCCAGGAAAACAGCACACCCACTTATTTGGGACCTTTATTACCTCTTCAAGTCACCAAAAGGAGAGGAAGGTCGCCAGGTTTCAGAAGCATGGAAAGAGAAGCCTCATTCGCTAACCTAAACATTCATGCATTGGTCTGCAATAGAAGCAGACATAAAATAAGGACACAAATATTTCATGTGCATTTCCTTGTGTGTGGATAATTGTATCTATATGTGTCATAGTGGGCATGATGTGCTGTGATATGGAATAACCCTTTGGCTAGCTTGGGTCGGGTGTCCTGTCACTGCTTCTTCCCAGCTTCTTGTGCCCCTCCTCACAGGCAGAGCATGAGAGACAGAAAAGTCCTTGATCTAGATAAGCATTACTTAGCAGCAACTAAAACATTGGTGTGTTATCAGCATTGTTCTCAGACTAAAGTCAAAATACAATACTGCACCAGCTAGTAGGAAAGAGACAAATAACTGCTACAGCTGAACCCAGGACATGTGACAAAGAGGAGCCCAGCCTAGATGGTGAATTAGAAAGCTGATCCTTCAATAAACTTGCAGGATTCCTCTCTCTGTTTCTCATGTGGAAGCAGGGAACACAAGATCGCCGTCTTCCTATGCAAGTACTGGATGTGCAGTCCATCTGTGACTGCTTCAGGGAAGGTGTGTTTCAGGACTGCAGGATCCCCAAGCACACACTGGTGCTGCTAGAAAAATGTTTTTAAACCCTAATACATTGTTGGAGTGTCATAACCATACCACAGCCATGCTAAATGTATCCATTAGATAACATTAACAACTGCTGCTGTTCCAGATATAGCATGGTAGATGTCATACTAGACCCTTTAGATAGTTTAACATAGGGAAAAACTATAATAAATGGTAGTAGCAAGAGGCTATATTGTACATGATAGCAGGAGAATGCCTGATCTAATGGATCAGTGAGAATGGGGATAATGTTGGCCTTGGGGGTCAGAGAAGGTGCTCATTTGCGAGATTTCTTAGAATAGAAATAATTGGCACTTTTTTCAAAGGCACAATGACTTGTGCTGTCTGTAGAGGGGGAAAATTCAAGGTACCTGGACAAGTGAGAGGGGGAAAATTCAAGGTACCTGGACAAGTGAGAAATAGCCATATGGATTAAAAAGCAGAGCTATTCTAATCCTGAAACTAGTAACTATAAATATGTCGTGGTTTAAGCCCAGCCGGTAACTCAGAACCATGCAGTCGCTCGCTCACACCCCCTCCCTTTCTTGCTCTTGGAGGGATGGGGAGGAGAATGGAAAGAGTATAAATCCCATGGGTTGAGATAAGAGCAGTCCAGTAACTAAGGTATAACACAAAACCATTACTGCTACCACCAGTAATAATAATCATAGAATCATAGAATAGTTAGGATTGGAAAGGACCTTAAGATCGTCTAGTTCCAATCCCCCTGCATTGGGCAGGGGCACCTCACACTAAACCATGTCACCCAAGGCTCTGTCCAGCCTGGCTTTGAACACCACCAGGGATGGAACGCACACAACTTCCTTGGGCAACCGATTCCAGTGCCTCACCACCCCTACAGTAACTTCCTCCTTATATCCAATCTAAACTTCCTCCGTTTAAGTTCAAACGCATTACCCCTTGTCCTATCACTACAGTACCTAACGAATAGTCCATCCCCAGCATCCCTATAGCCCACCTTCAGATACTAGAAGGCTGCTATAAGGTCTCCACACAGCCTTCTCTTCTCCAGGCTGAATAGCCCCAACTTTCTCAGCCTGTCTTTGTATGGGAGGTGCTCAAGTCCCCTGATCATCGTCGTGGCTCTCCTCTGGACTTGTTCCAACAGTTCTATGTCCTTTTTATGTTGAGGACACCAGAATTGCACACAATACTCCAAGTGAGGTCTCACAAGAGCAGAGGGGCAGGATCACCTCCTTCAACCTGTTGGTCACACTCCTTTTGATGCAGCCCAGGATATGGTTGGGCTGCGAGTGCACACTGCTGGCTCACGTTCATTTTCTCATCAACCAACACCCCCAGGTCCTTCTCTGCAGGGCTGCTCTTGGTCTCTTCTCTACCCAGTCTGTAGCTGTGCCTGGGATTGCTCCGACCCAGTTGTAGGACCTTGCACTTGGCATGGTTAAACATCATAAGGTTGGCATCAGCCCACCTCAAAAGTGTGTAAAGGTCCGTCTGGATGGTATTCCTTGCCTCCAGTATGTCAACCCAAACACATAGCTTGATGTCATCAGCAAACTTGCTGAGGGCACACTCAGTCCCACTGTCCATGTCACCAACAAAGATGTTGAGCAAGACCAGTCCCAGATAGCTTCCGGGGAGGGCCCATGTTGTCCCTGCTCTGTCTTTTATTTGCAACGTACCTATAGAATCCCCTCCTGTTATCTTTAGCATTCCTAGACAAGTTTTATTCTAACTGGGCCTTAGCTTTCCTAACATGGTCCCTAGCTTCCCGGACAACATCCCTGTATTCTTCCCACGCCACCTGTCCTTGCTTCCACCTTTTATAAGCCTCTTTTTTCCTTCAAAAAGAGGATGATAAAGGAATGATAAAGGAAATAACAAGGGAAGAGAATACAACCGCTCACCACCTGCTGACCTATACCCAGCCCAACCGGAGCAGCGATCAATCCCTTCCAGGTAACTGCACCCAGTTTATATACTGGGCATGACATGCTGTAGTATGGAAAACCCCTTTGGCTAATTTGGGTCAGGTGCTCTGTCTCTGCTTCCTCTAGCTTCCCATCCTCCCTGACAGGGCATGAGACTCAAAATGTCCTTGATCGGAGTAAGCATTACTTAGCAACAACTGAAACCATCAGTGTTATCAGCATTGTTCCCAGGCTGAAAGTCAAAAACACAGCACTGGAACACAAGAGAAAAGTGACTGCTACTGCTGAACCCAGGACAGTATCCACCCCTTATTCCATACCATTCATGTCATGCTCAGATCCCACATTTTTCAATATACCATCACTTTTGTTTCATATATATGTTTATAAATACACACACACAAAGAGAGAGATATCATTCCTTAGTGCATGGACAAATCCCTATAAAGCTGCTGAGTTCATCTGGTCGATGATGTCAGGCTCCATCTCTTGTAACAGCCTTTCAGAGCAGGACAGACAGTGTGGAGTGTTGGATTGTTGCCTGCCGATGACACCGTGGAACTCGTCTTGTCACTGCTGAGCTTGTCTCATTTTGTCAAAGTTCATTCTTTGTTGGGATGGTGCTCAGACAGAAGTCAGGGCCAGTCACTGGTGACCTGAAGACATCTAGTTGGTGGGCTATAAAAGTGCTACACAGCAGGCAACAGCATACAATTGAGTTCACTGGCTGTTTTCCCGTAAAATCAAATCCCCTTGAGGTATACATTGGACTTTCTCATCTTCCCTCATTACCCACCAAGTATATCTGGGTCCCTGAGCAAAAGCAATCCCATGAGTGGGTTTGCCTTTATCTGAAGCAGAAATAATCCAGACTGTCTTCCCCAGCATATTCTTTATGTGCAGCACAAGAAATTTATCCCCTTCTACAGTATGTAAAAGTTCTGACTGGGCTGGGCCAGTCCTGTTGGCAGATCCTCCGGTGTTGACCAACCAGGTGGCTTTTGGTAAATGTGTATCCCAATGTCTGAAAGTCCCAATACCCATAGCTCTCAGTGTAGTTTTTAATAGCTCACTATACCGTCCAACTTTCCCAGAGGCTGGTGCATGGTAGGGGCTGTGACTCACCCACTTAATGCCATGCTCTTTGGCCCAAGTGTCTATATGGTTGTTCTGGAAACGAAAGAGTCCCATTGTCTGACTCAGTTCTTTCTGAGGTGCCATATCACCACAAAATCTGTTTCTCAAGGCCCAGGATAGTGTTCCGGGCAATGGCATGAGGCACAGATATGTTTGCAGCCATCCGTTGGTTGCTTCCACCATGGTAAGCACATGGCGCTTGCCTTGGCGGGTTGGTGGGAGTGTGATATAATCAATCTGCCAG